>JAYESD010000003.1:69270493-69386493 GCA_036927565.1 Tuctoria greenei | reverse complement strand
CTGATTTCGCCATGAGTTCGTCCTTGAGATAGCCTAGCTACTAGAACACAGGGTTTATGCTGGTTCAGGCAAAACACCCTACGTCTAGTGTGGTCTCTCGCTCTTCGTTGATTGAGTGGGAGGGTGTTACAAGCGAGTGGTGCTCTAATGCTTAGCGGGGTATATTGTACCTATCTGTTTTGTTGTGTGTGATGCCCCTGCAAAGGAGGGCCTTCAGGCCCTTCTATAGGTGCTCGATGTTGTGTCTAGTCCTATCTTCTATATACCATACCTCTCCTCAAAAATATGGAGGGGGTTACAATGTTCTATCTCTTTGTTTTATACTCTCCATTCCTCCGCGGGGGGGGGGGGGGGGGGGGGGGGGGGGGGGGGGGGGAGGGGTGGGGAGTCACGGAGGTCACAGTTGCATCTGTTCTCGTCCTGTTGCTTCTTGTCCCTATCAGTGTAAGGTGGCAGAGCCGTCCTGCCACTATGTTGGATGAGACATTACATGGTGAATGTCTGCAGGACCTGTGATGTGGCTCACCTAATAAGGCTTGGAAACTGCTGTCCTGACCTCGACGGGCTTGGACCGTCTGATGACCTTGATGATCGAGGCTGCTTGTTGCCGACCTTGGTGGCCGGGCTTTGTTGGCTTATGCGTGCTCTCTAGTAGTCGAGTTATGTAACCCTGTCGAATACCCTTCTGTTATGTTTTTTCTGGAATCTCTAATTTTTCTATTCTTGTATCAATCTTTTCTTACTTCCGTGTGCATATGTTTGTGTTATACTTTGTTTTTATGTTTCAAATGGCTTTGAATATTCAAACTTCAAACTTATATATGAGGATGTTTGAATATTTGTTTACTAGAGTGTATTGTTCAGTCCATTATAATTTTAGTCTGTGTCTGCCACTATTCGTAAATGACATCATCCGGGTTCGATGTACACAGGCAGGGGTGAATTTATCAGAGAAGCAGGTTGGGCTCGAGCCCTTCTACTGCCATCAACAATATGAAGCCCCTTCTTGAGCCCTCTCCTGAAATTCTTTCAAGATAAAGAAGAGAATAAGAGAGAGCAGATGAAGGAATAGGAAAAAACAGGAAGAAGAAAGAGGAAGAAGAGAATCACCCCGAATATTTATTGTCTAGATGCGCAATTGTGCACATATTTACAATAGTGTTACCTAGATTTTCCGCGCCCACGATAGACTTGACACTCGGGCAATACTGCCCCCGCAAAGCCAAGTTGATTTTTTTGACGGAGGCCAAGTTGATTTTGCTAATGTTATGTTCCAGGAGCAACTCGGAAAATTTTGTTAGGTTTCAACTGAAAAACTTTTAGAACCATCACAAAAGAAAAAAAAAATTTAGCACCTCACACGTACCAGTACCATAGGACCAGGTAGAGACAATCAATCTCATCATCTATCACCAATAAATGTATGGAAAAGCCCAAACTTTGAGTACAGTTTATGTGGGCCGATCCAATTTCTGCCGGAGCCTGCGTAGAGCGATTTCTACTCTTCGCCTTCCTCGATGTGCGGTCCACTCTCACAACCAGCCAGCGCACAGGAAGAAGAACCCTAATCCCCAAACCGTCCGGCCCTCACACAGATCTGGAGACCTGTTTGCTAAATCCGAGCATGGATTGACTATGCGGGCGAAGGGCTTGAGCTCCTGTCGTTCCCGAACTTGGAATCCAGCGTGGTGAACCGGGATGAAGCGGCGACAACCGGGAAGCGCGCCGGCGGAACAGAACAAGCCGAGGTTAGCCAGCAGTGTCTGACTTACTAGGTAGGCATCGATATCATTGGACGTGTTATGGGTTTCCTCGTAGCCAACAGCATTCCTCTAGTCATAGGTTTTGTGTGGAAGTTAACATATACAGTCACAGAAATGCAGGTCAAGTTACTGAGAAACAATCTGTAAAATTCTAACGCCTTACACACCTAGTCGAAAGAGTCATTGATCTACATATGTTATGACAGGTGGCTCGGAGAGAACCATCAGCCTTGTTGTATCTTGGCAGGATACTGGAATTGTGTTAGATTCATGAAATTTTGGTACTGTTATCTGATTGGACTTTGTTTATGCACTTGTAGTCTATGGAAAGTTTGTAGAACAAGATGCCGCTCATCCATGTAGTCGATTTTTTTAGCTTGCCTTATTCTGTTTATAGTTTGCCATGTTCCAAGCATTAAGACCAATCACACTGGTGTACGGTTTTTCTTTTTAATTTTTTCTCTCTGTTATAATTTTTTTAAAATAAATAAATAAAATTGTTGGGTCCCATATGTAGCCGGGCCCAACGTGTTTGGAACAAATATTTTGTTGTTGTACACAGGTGTACGGTAAAGCACCGGTGTACTAGGAGGTATCCGGTAACTGAGCGCACGCTACAATAGTCTACTCGCTCCTCATGGAGAGTACGCGCGACAGAGGGCGATATATATCGCAATCTGAGGGCAACGACTAGAATGCAATCTGAGGTATGGTGCAATCGTGCAATCAGCCATCCCCGTCCATTGGTTCTGCATCCTACGGTTGTTGCATCTTTTTATTTAACGTCCTCTATCTAAATGCATCATGTATAGGGGGTTAAATAAAAAAATGTAACAAACGTAAGATAGATAGACAGATACATACAACAACAACAACCAAGACTTTGGGCACGGTTGGTTTATGGCTTAAGATTGCCGCGTTGTAGATCCGGCGCCGCCACACTTGTGGCGTCCGATTTTGCCGCCACGGTTGTGTCGTGGCGTGGCAGCAAAAAACAACTGCGGAGGAACTAGGCAGGATGGGGCAACCTAAGCGTCGGTAAGAGACCAAACATCGACGAAGCATGCCGCACTTACGGCGTTGACCGAGTGTGGCAAGGTGCAACTGCGAACCAAACATCCCCTTTGTCTCAAAAAAGTTGGGGTCAGCTAGAAATGAAATTCAACAATTTTTGAATAAAAGTGATAGAAAATAATATGAGAGTAACAAAAATGAAAATACAAATAAAATAATATTCTACATTTTATTTATTTTAGAAATGGATTAATAAGAAAGAAGATAAGAGTAACAAAATATGAATAAACTAAGATTCTGGTATATGAATTGCTAATTTCCATGCAGTTCTATCATAGGCCATATCTCTAGGTATGTCCCACTCCTTAAGTCTCGTCTCATCGCCTTCTGCCATGTCAACTTTGGTCGACCTCTACTCCTCCTAAAATTTTCTTCTCTTTATAATCCCACTGTTAACCGGTGCTTCTGGAGGTCTGCGCTGGGTATGCCCAAACCACCGTAGGCGATGTTGGACTAGCTTCTCCTCAATCGGTGCCACCCCTACCCTATCATGTATCATCTCGTTCCTAGTTTTGTCCCTTCTTGTGTGACTGCACATCCACTGTAGCATGCGCATCTCCGCAACACTCATTTGTTGGACATGTTGCTTTTTAGTTGGCCAACATTCTACTCCATACAGCATCACAGGTTTGATCACCGTCCTATAGAATTTTTCTTTCTATTTTTGTGTGGAACTTTCTTATTACATAAGATTCCAGATGCTCATCGCCACTTCATCCACCCGATCTTGATCCAGTGGCAAACATCTTCGTCAATATCACCATTGCTTTGTAACATTGATCCTAAATATCAAAATGTGTCCCTCCTAGGTATTACATGTCCTTGTAAAATAACATTTCCATTCTCACACCCGACATCACTAAAGTCGCATCTCATATACTCGTTCTTGGTTCTACGAAGTCTAAACCCCTTAGACTCTAAGGTCTGCCTCCATAGCTCCAATTTTCTATCAACGTCGTCCCTAGTTTCATCTACCAACACTACATCATCAGCAAAGAGCATACACCAAGGATATCCCCTTGTATATTCTTCGACACCTCATCCATCACTAAGGAAAAGATGTATGGACTTAAGGCTGATCCTTGGTGTATCCCTATTGTAATAGGAAAAGTATCGGTCTCACTATCTCTTACGCGCACACTTGTCACCACATTATCGTACATATCCTTGATAAGGTTAATGTACTTTGTTAGGACTTTGTGTTTCTCTAGCGCCCACCAAATGACAAGCCTTGGTACCTTATCGTATGCCTTCTCCAAGTCAATAAGCACCATATGTAGATCCTTCTTTTGCTCCCTATATCTCTCCATAAGCTGACGGAGTAAGAATATTGCCTCCATAGTGGACCTCCTAGGCATAAAACCAAACTGGTTTTTAGTTACATTGGTCACATTCCTCAAGCAGTTTTCAATCACTCTCTCCCAGAGCTTTATAGTATGACTCATAAGATTAATTTCTCAGTAATTAGTACAACTTTGAACATCTCCTTTATTTTTGAAGATAGGTACTAAAATACTTTTCTTCCACTCTTCAGGCATTTTGTTTGACTGAAAAATGCGGTTGAATAGTTTAGTGAGCCATACTATTGCTACATCCCCTAGACATCTCCATAGCTCAACATCATCGGGACCACAAGCCTTTCCTTCTTTCATCATTTTTAAGGCCTCTCTAACCTTAGACTCTTGTATCCTCCGCACGAATCGTCTGTTGGTGTCATCAAATGAGTCATCCAACTCGAAGCTAATGCTCTCATTTCCGTCATTGAATAGTCCATTGAAGTAGTCCCACCATCTGTTCCTAATCTCTTCATCCTTCAATAGAATTGATCTGCCTCATCCTTTATGCATTTGACTTGGTTGAGATCCCTCACCTTCCTCTCGTGAAGTTTCGCCATCTTGTATATATCCTTTTCGGCTTCTTTTGTCCCTAGCCTCTCATATAGCGCATCATAGGTTTGCCCCCTTGCTTTACTCACAACACGCCTTGCATTTTTCTTAGCCTCTTTATACTTCGCTATGTTACTTGCGCTTCTCTCATGATGCCAGCTCTTATAAGACTCTGTCAAAGTGTGCGATCGACACTTCCCCCGGTACTACTTATATCCTAGCCCGCGAAGGTTCTTGATTGGTTGGGGTGCGTGAGATTTGGGAAAGACAGTGACACGAGGGACTTACGTGGTTCGGGCCGCCTGAGCATAACACCCTACTCCACGGGTTTTGTGTTGTATGTATGTAAATGTGTCTATGGCATTGTGCGTATGAGCTTCCCCTCTGTATCGTGCGGCACAGCCCTTTTATAGTCTAAGGACTACCCGTTACAACACTTGCCTGACCCGACATGTAGCCCTACCGTGATTAACAACCAAATACACGGTCTACAGGTATTAAGCATAATTAAAAGTGATAACGCGCCTTAATGATGGCGTTACACTATTAACAGTCCACTGATCATGTGTCATTAATATAGCATTAATGACACGTAACCAGGTCTTGTAACTATCGCTTTAAATGTCCCTTGAAGGTCCGAGCCATTGGAGATCTCTCTGTCTTCCGTTGAAGTCTTAGCTCCGGAGGTTTGTCACGTGGCAGCTTTGAAGCTTCCCGTCGTGGGGAGGCAGGTCCGAAGCCACTATACACGTGGTAGCACCGGAGCTTCCCTCTTTAGGGGGTAAGGTCCGGAGTCACTGGACATGTGGCAAGACTGGAGCTTCCCTATGGCGGATGTTAGGTCCGGCCTTGTGATACACGTGTCAGTGTCGGAGCTACCGAAAGGAGGGAGGCAGGTCTAGTACTGTGCAACACGTGTGGCCTTTAGAGGTATTCAACTTGAATGGGGGGAACTCCTTAACTTTTCTTGCGGTATCATGGGGTATCCAGTACGCGGGGTACCGACAATGGCCCCCAGGCCCACCTTCGGGAGAAATCCTTTGGGTTAAGTTACTCTACCGGAGGTGGGACCATCTTCGATTCCTGCGCTGCTGTTTCAAAGGTTTTTTGATGTGCCGTCGGGGCGCTGCCCCGTGGTTAAACCATCGCCACGTGACTTCTTTTGAATGTGGCAGGTGAGATCTTAGCATGCGGATCTCACACAATTGAAGGTCGCCGATTTCTGATGCAAAAATCGTATCGGTTCCGCGCGCCTTGTCAGGCTGCCGCCCTCGAGCTTCTAACCTCTCATCATGACAACAGTTCACCTGGGGCAATAGCTTCGGCCTTTCCGCCAAAGTGGACCCCGGCCCATTCGTCATTGGCAGGGTATATTTTTGAAAGCGTAACCTTTGTCCCATTGCGGTTTCCATCCAAGCGTTGCGGAGGCTTACTTAAGAAGGAAAGACCACACGGTTTGAGGACTCTTCACGCTTTCAATTGAACTCACGCTCAGAGCCTCCCAACCCCCGCATAGCCTTCCAACTTTCGCTCCACTTTGTCGGGATGGAGTTTGGTCTTCGCCGCAGAAAGGTCAAGATCGATGAGGAGATAGCGAGTGTTTGGACCTACATGGGTTGGTCCAACGACTCCTGCAACAAGTACATCCGCTTCAGCAAGCTCCCCTTCAAGAAGGAGCGCACCGGAGATATGGTGTACTTCTCGGCGTATGCCATGGTGGGTCTGATCCCACCTTTCTCGAGCTTCCTCTTGATTATGCTGGATTTCTACGGCCTCCAACTTTATCATATCGACCCTCACTTCCTCTTGCTAGTGGCGACTTTCGTCCACTTCTGCGAGATGTGGGTGGGTGTGCCTCCCTGCATCGACCTTTTCAGACCTTCTTCACGGTCCACACCACTGGCATACTATTTCATGAAGCAAAAGAATTGCCCCTTCAAGTACTTGAAGTCCTTCCCCTCCGGCAAGTGGGATGATTGGAAAAAGTATTGGGTGATCATCACTGTGGAGGAGCATGAGAAGCTGGAACTGCCCAAGGGCCTTCCCAATGTCGACACCGACACCTAGAACATAGTTCCGGAGCTGTTGAATGCGTACAAGCCCATCCTAGAAAGGATCAAAGAATGCATAAAGGGAGGAGTGACCTCCCAAATGGTCTTCGACAATTTCTTGGTGAATAGGTGGGCCCTGCTGAAGACTAAGGAATGGCCCGCATGGGCGTTCAATAGTAAGATGGATAATAACCGAATTGAAGACGGTTTGAACACCAACTTGGACGATGAAGCTTTGAAGATCCATCTCAAACAATTTCAAAATGGAGGTATCTCCCATGACGCTCTGACTTCGCCAGCTGTCTTCTTGCCTCTGAACATGGTTTCGGAGGTCAGCAGGGAGATCCGGAGGAGAATGCCAGCATTGGACGACTTGGGCGTGGTGGAGAGGCGCCCTATCTCCGGGGTTGCGATCCCTGGAGCTTCTGACAGGGTGATTACCCCTGCCGCAAGCCAGAAAGTTGATGACATCGGCAAGGGCAAGGGTAAAGGCAAGGAGCCAGGCAAATCCTCTAGCCGGAAGACAAAGTTGAGGCATGCTGACAAGAGCCATGTCAGGTCAGCTCCGACTACAACTGCTCCTTCTCCTCGGTGAGGTAGATCTTCGATGGCCACACCTCCTCCGGTGCAGGCATCCTCAAGGGGCACCAGCTTCGGCAGATCAACTCTGGCTTCGGTGCCAGCTGTGGGCTCCGGGTCCAGAGGTCCTTCCCAAACAAGGGAGTTCCTAGCTGAGTCGACACCGAAGACGACGACATGTTCCGAGCAGCAATACGGAGCTCTGGCCACGTCAACTGCAGTGGGCTCTGGCTCCGATCGCCAAGTGAAGAAGTTCCACGCCAGTTGGAGCGGTAACCTTCCAAGTTAGACATTGCGTCCTGACCATGAGTTGCTGTTTTTATTTTTTGTCATGTGTTGAATCTTTCAATTCTTTGTTTGCAGAGCAACGAGGAAGGGCTTGAAAGCTTTCCCAAGTGATGGCTGAGGCTGTGCAGGCGGAAGTTCCAGCGTCGACGCCTACGCCTTCCCAAGTGGTGGCTGAGGTCACGATAGCTTCAGCATCGGGTGTCGTGGATCTGGATCCTGAAGAGACAACAGAGGCTCCTGTGGTAGTGCCAGACCACAAGGAAGACATTTGTGAAGACGCACCGACAACAGTAGTTTCGGTGGCTGAAGCTCCGGTGCAAGACACGGAGATGGCGGAAGCACCGACAATTGAGTCGGAGGCAACCGAAGCTCCAACGCTTGTGCCGGAAGTTGTTGAAGAGCCGGCAATCGAGCCGGAGGTGCTCGCAGTCCCGACCTTTGTGCCAGAGATAGTCGAAGCTCAGGCCTCGATGCTGGAGTCAGTTAAAGTTCTGGAGCCTGAGCCGGAGGTGATCGAGGCTCCGGATGAAACTCCAGTGTCCGCCCCAAAGGTGATAGCTCCGAGGTGCCCATGTTCGAGCCGGAGCACCCAGAAGAGTCTATGGTAGGCCCTCCACCCGCTGAGCCAACGGTGGAAATTTTGGCAGGGAGCCTTCGTCATCAGTTCCGGCAGTTCCGGAAGTTGAAGTTCCTCCTGCGGGCCTTCCTCGGCGACAGTGGAGGCTGAGGTACTTCTTGAGGGTGACCCTAGTGCCGCAGGACCACAAGGGACCATGCTTGTGGCGTGGGACCCAATTTTTGTTCTTGAAGACCCTCTGGAGCCGGCGGAGATGACCCCAGCAGGTCTGAAGCCTATTCCCTTGGCATTGTCTATTGATAATGCCTGCTCGAGCCTCTGACAGGTCCAGCTCGCCTTCGACCATGACAACAAGGTCCTCGAAGAAGAGCGCTACACCTTGAGGCGTTGGCGCAACAGACTTCACTTCGAGACCAAACTTGCATAGACGAGGCTTGCTGATCAGAAGGAGTGGGTCGAGAAGGAAAAGGCCCAGATGAAATTTGGGGCATGTTGCTGGAGGAAAAGGAGGCCTCCATCAGGGCACTCGACGCTAATTCTCTGGAGATTCTCGAGCATGCCAAGAAAAGCAACGATGCTGCTCACGGACGTCACGACAGCCTCAATACATTAAACGAGATTCTCATGAAGCGCCGACCGGACCTCGATGCAGGGGAAGAGAAACTCCTGGAACATCAGAAGGATATTTTGAAAAGAGAGGATGAGCTCGCTCAGAAGCTGACTCTAGGAGAGCAAAATTTGGCTGACCGCACCAAAAAGCTTGATCTGCGGAGCAAGGAAGAGGAAGAGAAGTACTGGAAATTGGGGCAGGAGCTCTCAAAAAGAGAATGTAGGATCGAAGAGCACATGAAAAGCTACCAGAGGGGGGGGTAAATGGTAGATTTAAAAATCTTACGCAGCGGAAACAATTAAATCCCAACCCCCTTGGCAGAAAAACGAATTGTTAGAGAAATCTTGTGTGAAACTAATCTAAACGTGTTTCACCACGACAAAAGTGATAGATATCTGAGATAATCAAGTAACGAAGAAAACTAAAAAAGAATCACTCAAATCCGTTGAGAGAAACTCAAGTTATGATCGAAAGATCAAACAAAGGTCAATCTGTCCTACCCGAGAAAAACAGTTCTAGAATGCTGCAAAGAAACTAGTGTAGATCCGAAACCACAAATCAAATGACCGTGAAATTTTGACAGATGATAGATAATAAAGTTGTGAAGACAACCCATAATAAATCACGTCAATTGGATCTGTAAAACTCGAGTTATGATAAAACCACCAACGAAAGGTAGTGCTGTCTAGAAACTCGATGAGTAAAACTTGTCTGGAACAAGTCGGATGAACAAGGCACAAAAGTTCCTTCAAACTACGAATTTTATTCAACAGAACACAAGAGGAACAGCCCCAAAGTGGTGCACCATGAGATTTGGCCTCCCTTGCTTATATAACCTGCCCTTAGGACAACCCAATCTCAACTAGAACTCCAATCCTACTCCGATCATGAATCGAAACTTTCCATAACTGCTTAGGACTCTTCTATACGCATATAGAAGCAATCTTAAGACTTCAAAACACCTTAGGAATGTATCCCACATTCCTAAAACAACTCAAATTCGTGACCCACACGAAATCCTATCATAACCAACTCGATACTTTCCATACTGAGCCATAACTGACTCCGCCGCAGCCAAAGTCATCAACCGGTACGATCCGATCCTTCCAACCAGATCTTCCCATCTATAAACCATCTCCGGAACCATTTTGCCATGTCATGCACCGCATGCATATGTGCGAACACCTTCCTTCAATGTTCAGTAACCTTCATATGCACTGCCCTTGATTCAATCATCCTGCGCGACCTCCTGACCAGCTCAACCACAGTTCCTCCCGAACTTGGTTGTTGGAACCTCATCTCCTCCCTGAGACTAGTCCAATGGATCCCGTCACCAGCCATGACTTGAACTCAAGCAACACATGCACATGAACAAACAACCAACCGTACAAGCCCAAGTCTGCGACTTGACTCAAGTCAGTTCCGAACACAACACCTTACGTGAACACCTCACATAAGCATGTTGCAAAGCATATCAAAACGATATCAGCCATATCAACCAAAACACACCAAAAACTTAGCAAATGAATACTAAGCAAACTTTCCAAGAATATAAAACAAGTTCGAAACATTTCACATGAAAATTTGGAACATTACGATCAAGCTCCAAACCTTGCCAAAGCTAACCGGAGCTTGATCCGAAGCTTACCAAAGCTAGTACAACCTAGCGCTGGAGCTTACCAAAGCTAGTCGGACCTAGCGCCAGAGCTAACCAAAACTAGTCAGAACAAGTCATCCCAAAAGTCAGAGCTAGAAAAACATGTCGGAGCTAACCAACATAAGTTGGACCTAGCAAAACATATCGGAGCTTAACAAAGACATGCCGGAGCTATCAAAGACATGCTAGATCTAAATACAAAGCTCACCGGAGCTACCCAAAAACATGTCGGAGCTAGACAAAGAAAGTCAGACCTATTGTCGGACCTTGCAGAAGCTCAGAGCTAGAGTCAGACCTTGCCAAAAAGATGTTATGGCAGCATTCAAAACTTTTATTGTCAAAGTCAATGTATTCAGCACACATAGGTCTCACAATCTCCCCATGATGAATGCGTTGGCACCACCATTTAAATTCGAACATTGACATGAAAAGTTTTGAGAACAATTTCCCCCCCTTTGTAAAACAGAAATAAAATGGGAAAAATAAATTCTCCCCCTGAGAACAATCGTGCCAAAAACAATTGTGAATATGTTCAATGTGTAATCAATGTCTCCCCCTTGCATATTTATTTTTATTTTTAAAAATTCACATATTATCTCTCCCCCTTTGACAATGTATTCAACAAGGTTTATAAGACAAACTTTAATTGTTATGAGCATATTATAACATATACATATAAAACAAAGCTCATCCAAGTCATACTATCAAGTACCTTACACTATCACAACAATGAGATACATAAAGTAGTGTAAGCCGTGCTAGAGATCAAATGTAATTTTCAATTTAAGCAAGTCATGATCTCACAAACTTAACTATTTCAATACCTGAAAGCATGACACTTGTTGCTGCATTTTATTTTTCGAAGCACAAATTTAGATCATATGATATTTGCAAGAGATTATATGCGCATCTGCCTTATTCTAACCAACCAAGCCAAGCCTATGTCATTTGACAATCAGAAGCTTAAGGACATGGTTTTAGTTATACACAACTTTTTCCAAGTTTATATCAAAGTGCAATGATAAGCCATCTCAGAAGAATAAGTGTGATGCATGCATATTCTCTTGATCTTTTCTCAACTTATATTTATTCACAAAAACTCAACATGTGAGTTGATTACTTGATTAATTCTTTATGATTAAAAACACTTGTGAGCATGCAACAAGTTCAAAATAGCAAGAAAGTTCAACCATGACCAGATTTAGTGTAAGTAATTATTCCAATTACTAGACATGGCAAAAACTATAAAATGTATAACACGGGTAATGTAGTAAGAACTTTTAGCATGTAAAAGGAATCACAAAGTCATATATGTATGAAATACTATGCTCATATTATTTTAATTTCAGATTCACACATAGACTTCTCAAGTTTGAAAACTCCCCCTCAATGTAAGCCATGAGGATGCATAACCCCTATTTCACTACGAATAAAACAAAAACGAGCGAAATCCAAAGGTTTTGTAAAAATGTCAGCCAATTGTTGTTCGGTATCTACATGGTGAAGCACAATGTTTCCTTTTCAACATTATCACAAAGAAAGTGATACATAATATCAATGTGCTTAGTTCTAGAATGTTGCGCAGGGTTTTTAGCAATGCAAATGGCACAAGTGTTATCACAAAATAGTGGAACACTATCTAGATTAACCCCATAGTCCTTAAGTGTTTGAACAATCCAAAGAATTTGTGAGCAAGCACTAGCAGCAGCTACATATTCAGATTCGGCTGTGGATTGTGCAACTGAATTTTGTTTTCTAGAGGACCAAGCAACAAGTGAATTACAAGAAAATGATAAGCACCGGAAGTACTTTTCCTATCAATTCTACAACCTCCAAAATCAGCATCGGTAAAAGCTTTCAAAGTAACGGTTGAGGAAGAAGGAAGAAAAATGCCAAATTCTTGAGTTCATGTAAGTACCTAAGAATCCTTTTAACAGCTTGAAGATGTGAAGCACGTGGGGAGGCTTGAAACCGTGCACAAAGACATACGCTGAATTGTATGTCCGATCTTGATGCCATGAGGTACAAAAGTGATCCGATCATGCTTCTATATTCTTTTTGATCCACGGGTTCACCATCTTCATCAAGTTCAAGTGTTGTTGTTGTTCCCATTGGTGTTCGAAGAGGCTTGCTTTTGTCCATGTTGAAGTGCCTTAGAAGGTCTTTTGTATACTTCGTTTGATGCACGAAGGTACCCTCCTTGGTTTGCTTGATTTGCAGCCCCAAATAGTACGTGAGTTCTCCCATCATACTCATCTCAAATTCTGAACTCATCAAAGCTGAAAACTTGGACACAAGATCATGAGAAGCACAACCAAAGATAATATCATCCACATACACCTGAATGAATAACGAGGCATTGCCATGCTTAAGCACAAAAAGATTTTTATCAACCTTGCCCATAGTAAACCCCTTTTTAAGTAGAATGTTTTTAACCTATCATACCATGCTCTAGGGGCTTGTTTTGAGACTGTACAATGCTTTGGACAGTTTGTAAACATGATTAAGAAAATCAGAATTTTCAAAACCCGTTGGTTGTTTGACATAAACCTCCTCATCTATGTAGCCATTAAGAAAAGCACTTTTAACATCCATTTGATATAGCTTAAAACCTTTAGATGCAGCAAAAGGTAACAAAATTCTTGTGGCTTCTAATCTAGCAACAGGAGCAAAAGTTTCATCAAAATCTAGACCTTCAACTTGAGTGAAACCTTGAGCAACCAACCTAGCCTTATTCCTAACCACAACCCCATCCTCACTTTGTTTATTTTTAAACACCCATTTAGTTCCAATTAAAGTGTGATCTTGAGGAGGAGGTACAAGTTTCCAAACATTATTTCTTTCAAAATTTTCTAACTCTTCTTGCATGGCAATAATCCAACATTCATTAGTGAGTGTTTGTCATATATCTTTGGGTTCAAAAGAAGCAACAAAAGCATAATGAGCTGAGATTTGGATCGCAAAACCTGGACCATGTAACTCTTTCGTGCAAGCTTCCAATTATCTGCTACGGGGGATGATCTTTGTAAAACCGTAGGGGAACAGATGTCTCACTAGCTTCTTCTTCATCAGGGTCATTGCAGATTGATGAGCTTGTGTCTTGTGGATGATCAGGACAAGCAGAGGTGGTAGTCGGAGCTTGTTCACAATTCAAAGTTGGACACATGTCAACTTCGGAACTACCAGGCAGTATCACCGGCTCTTCTTCATCTTCGAAAATACCCTCCCCCTGAGGATATGGATCTGGTCCTGCAATATCGGAGCTATTACCTGGGCTAGCTTCATCAAAAGAAACTTCACAAGTCTCCACAATTTTGTTAGTGTCAAGTAAAAGCACACGGTAGCCTCTAGTATGAGATGGATAACCAAGAAACATGCCATCAATGGATCTAGGTTCAAATTTATCAAGATTACTATGTTCCTTGACAAAGCATTTGCATCCAAGGACCCGAAAGTGAGTAACACTAGTCCTATGTCCAAACCGCAGCTCATATGGTGTTTTACCTAGCTTCGCGCGCGAGAAAACACGATTTGAGACATAACAAGCAGTTGCAATCGCATCAGCCCAAAATTTCCTAGGAGTTTGATATTCATTAAGCATAGTCCTAGCCATCTCAACTAATATTCTGTTCTTTCTTTCTACAACACTATTTTGTTGAGGTACATATGGTGAAGAAAATTGATGATCTATTCCATTTTCAGCACAAAAGTGATCAAAAGATTGATTTTTAAATTCAGTTCCGTTATCACTTCTAATTGCTTTTAAAGATCCTGGGTGATCAATTGATAGTCTAAGAAACAAAGTTCTAAAGTGACTAAAAGCTTCATTCTTAGACGCCATAAAGTAAACCCAACAGTATCTAGAATAATCATCAACAATAACAAGAACATACCATTTACCTCGAAGGATTGAACACGTGAAGGTTCTACGGTGTCAAGGTGCAAAAGTTGACCCGGTTCAGTTGTCATGATCATTGTGAGAGGAGTATGTGAACCTGCAACCATCTTAGCATGTCTACAAGAAGAGCACACAATTTCTTTGTCCCCTTTAAGATTAGGCAGCCCACGTATGCGATCAAGAGCACTAACACGCGTTAGGTAATCAAAGCCTACGTGACCAAGTCTACGATGCTAAAAATATAAGTCCTTTGAATCATTAGCAACTAGACACCTATGCTTCGAGGAAGACATATCAAAATCAGCTTCAAAAACTCTTCCCAACCGAGACATGTTAAAAATAAGATCACTATTTGAACCTACAACTTTGCAGCAGTTTTTATTGAAAATAATTTCCAGATTTTCATCTAGCAACTGTGAAACAGAAAGCAAGTTGTATTTCAATTTTTTTAACAAGTGTCACATTCTTCAAAGTGTAGTGATTATTTACTCTAATCGAACCCTTAGCAATTATAAGAGTTGAAGAATTATCGGCAAAAGTGACATTCTCTACATGTGGCACAAAAGAGAGGGAGGAGAACCAATCTTTGTTACCGGTCATGTGGCGTGAGCAACCTGAATCCACAATCCAAATGTTCTCATTCCTCAAACGTGTAACCTACATAGAAGCACAATACATCGATGACTCAATACTGGGGTTAGTCAAAAGGCATTTAGGTATCCAGTACTGAGTCACACGATGTGCAGCAAGAAAAACACGCGAAAGCTGAGATAAAACAGCAGGTTTATGAGTCAAAGTTTGAGGTTTTTTATTCTTAACTACTGACCTATAAGGTATTACTTGTGTAGCACAAAAATCAGTAGCTCCGGAGGCAAAAACAGAAGGTCCAGAGGTAAACTTTGAATGTTTTTTGACTCATAACAGTAGGTTGCATGTTCTTGGCATTCGGTTTAATATGTGCAGCAAATTTTGCATGAAAGTTATGGGATCTAGCAATCATTCTTTCCCTTTTCTGTTGTTTAGCTAGTCTATAACAAAAATCTATGACATGACCATCTCTACCACAGTAGGTACAATGAAATTTAACTTTGTGTTCATCTCTAGATGAGCAAGCAATATTTCTATTTGAAACCGAATGAGAGAACACTCCTGCAGATTTGAAAACCACTTCTTTTTGTTTAGGAACTATTTGAATCAAACCTCTTCCTAATGACTTTACAATTTTAGGTGGATTTGACTTAGCATGAGCATGAGAATCAAAACCTAAACCAGTTTTATCATTGCAAGACTTGGAAGAATTCAGCAGCAAGTTTAGGTTCTTATTCCCATTACAAAACCGATCTAATGTCCTATGCATGTCATCAAGTTTATTGGACAGGTCAAGGCAATTTTCACATGAAGTTTTTCCTTTAAATTTGCAATTGGAACAAAATTTAACTTCATGAGAACGTAAAGCATTGTTCAATATAGAAATTTCATTCATAGCATCTTGTAGTTTCTTATCAAGATCATCACAAGTAGAACAATGCAAATCAATTGTAGAACAGCTAGCATCTTTCAAGTTTTTATCATTAAGTGCAACAAGCTCTTTGTTTTTTTCAATTTCCAATTTTATCAAGTGCGGAGGTGTGCGCACTTCTTAATGAGGACAATTGTTCATATATTAAATCACATGAGGGACATGCTTCATCACTAGGAATCAAAGTTTTTAAATGGTTGATTTCAGATTCTAGTGATTCAATTTTAGCAGCACTATCCCTAAGCTTTTTGTCCTTTTGCTTAACAATAATAGTGGCACGAGAAATAGCATCACACATTTCTTCGCAAGTAGGACATACCTCTTCATTGTCGCTGTTGTGTTCTGTCTCCTCCATACTTGATCTTGACTTGCCCGCCATAACGCACAAGTTTGCCTAATCATCTTCATCTTCGTCACTTCCAATGTCCACGTCGCTTGAGCCAAGTTCCTGGAGTACGGAGATAAAACTGTTCACCAGTTGACGACCTGAAAAGCCCTTCTTCTTCTTCTTCTTATCATTTGTTGAGGAGTGCTTCGTCCTTGATTGTTTTTCTTCTCGGGAAGTAGAACCTGAAAGGTTAGGACAATCTGTACAAAAGTGTCCTGTCTTACCACATTCGAAGCACCGTTGAGGTCCGGAGCTTCCTCTCCTTCTAGTTCTCACATTTTGTAATGCTTTTGAGAACCTAGTAGAGAGAAGTGCTAGCTCCTCCTCTGGAAACTCCTCAATCTGTTCAAATTTGGAGAGGACAACAAAGCAAGTGTACCACAAGATGAAGATTGATCGGAGCTAGGCATGTCATGTTGTGAAACAAAAGCAATAGACTTGTTTGGATTCTTACGTGATAAGATGTCAATTTCATGAGTCTTTAGTTTAGAGTAAAGCACATCTAATGTAAGAGAACTCATGACAGTTGATTCACAAATAGATGTAACTTTCATAACCCAGATTGACATGTCTAATGCACTAAGAAGTTGCCTAGCATTTTTAGCATCAGAAAAGTTAATATTGACACTACACAGATTGCTGAGAATTTTATTGAAGCGAGCGAAAAGGTCATCGATAGACTCACCGGGTTGCATCTCTAAACGCATATATTCCTTTTTGAACATATCTTGTCTCACCTCCTTGCTCGTGTTGGATCCTTCGTGATAGTCACAAAGCGCTCTCCACACATCATATGCCGATCGAAGATGTGCAACGCGGTCGAAGTCGCTTTGAGTGAGTCCTTGGATGATCAAGTTCTGGGCTTTGTTGTTGTTGTCGACGTCCCGTAGGTTCGTAGCCATAACTTGATCGTTTTACGGCACATCATAAGGCTTGTACACCTTTCCCATATGGCGAAGCCTTGGGCCTGGATGAAAGCCTCCATGCGCGCCTTCCAAACCTGAAAATCAATACCAGCAAACGCACAAGGTTTGGCGGAGTATTTCTCCATGATAATTAGTTAAAAACATGTGCAAATAACAACGACTAGAGCACCATGGCTCTGATACCAATTGTAGGATCGAAGAGCACGTGAAAAGCTACCAGAGGGGGTGAATGGTAGATTTAAAAATCTTACGCAGCGGAAACAATTAAATCCCAACCCTTTCGGTAGAAAAACGATTTGTTAGAGAAATCGTGTGTGAAACTAATCTAAACGTGTTTCACCGGGACAAAATTGATAGATACGAAGAAAACACAAAAAGAATCACTCAAATCCGTCGAACAAAGGTCAATCTGTCCTACCCGAGAAAAACATTTCTGGAACACTACAAAGAAAATCGTGTAGATCAGAAACCACAAATCCAATGACCGTGAAACTTTGATATATGATAGATAATCAAGTTTTGAATACAACCCAAAAAGAATCACGTCAATTGGATCTGTAAAACTCGAGTTATGATAAAACCACCGATGAAAGGTAGTGCTGTCCAGAAACTCAACGAGTAAAACTTGTCTGGAACAAGTCGGACTAGCAAGGCACAAAAGTTCCTTTAAACTATGAATTTTATTCAATAGAACACAAGAGGAACAGCCCCAAAGTAGTGCACCACGATCTTTGGCCTCCCTTGCTTATATAACCAGCCCTTAGGCCAACCCTATCTCAACTAGAACTCCAATCCTACTCCGATCACGAATCGAAACTTTCCATAACTGCTTAGGACTCTTCTATACGCAGATAGAGGCAATATTAAGACTTCCAAACACCTTAGAAACGTATCCCACATTCCTAAAACAACTCAGATTCATGACCCACACGAAATCCTATCATAACCAACTCGATACTTTCCATACCGAGCCATAACCGACTCCACCGCAGCCAAAGTCATCAACCGGTACGATCCGATCCTTCCAACCAGATCTTCCCATCCATAAACCATCTCCAGAACCATGTTGCCATGTCATGCACCGCATGCATACGTGCGAACACCTTCCTTCGACGTTCAGTAACCTTCATATGCACTGCCCTTGATTCAATCATCCTGCACGATCTCCTGACCAGCTCAACCACAGTTCCTCCCGAACTTGGTTGTTGGAACTTCATCTCCTCCCTGAGACTAGTCCAATGGATCCCGTCACCAGTCATGACTTGAACTCAAGCAACACCTGCACATGAACAAACAACCAATCCGTACAACCCCAAGTCCGCGACTTGACTCAAGTCAGTTCCGAACACAACACCTTATGTGAACACCTCACATAAGCATGTTGCAAAGCATATCAAAAAGATATCAGACATATCAACAAAAACTCACCAAAAACTTAGCAAATGAATACTAAGCAAACTTTCCAATAATATAAAACAAGTTTGAAACATTTCACATGAAAATTTGGAACATTACGATCAAGCTCCGAACCTTGCCAAAGCTAACCGGAGCTTGAGCTGGAGCTTACCAAAGCTAGTACAACCTAGCGCTGGAGCTTACCAAAGCTAGTCGGACCTAGTGCTGGAGCTAACCAAAACTAATCGGAACTAGTCATCCCAAAAGTCGGAGCTAAAAAAACATGTCGGAGCTAACCAACATAAGTCGAACCTAGCAAAACATATCGGAGCTTAACAAAGACATATCGGAGCTATCAAAGACATGCCAGAGCTAAAGACAAAGCTCACCGGAGCTACCCAAAAACATGTCGGAGCTAGACAAAGAAAGTCGGACCTATTGTCGGACCTTGCAGAAGCTCAGAGCTAGAGTTGGACCTTGCCAAAAAGATGTTATGGCAGCATTCAAAACTTTTATTGTCAAAGCCAATGTATTCAGCACACATAGGTCTCACAGAGAAGTTGATGTTGCCACCAAAGAAGGGAAATTAAGAGGCATGGAGAAGGATCTGGCCGAACAGTGGAACCGCATCCACCTCCGGGAGACAGAGCTAGCCGACTGCGAAAAGTAAATAGCTGAGAGTATTCAACAACATGCCAAATTGGTCGAGCGCCTCGCTCGAGAAGGTTCGGAGCTTGCGGCGGCCAGAAGGTCACTGGAGCAGCTACGGAGCTCGAGGGCAACTGAGTCCCAATAGGTGTGGGATTTTCTGGGGCGTGCGAACAGAGCTTTGGTGCCGCTTGGCTTCAGCTCAGTACATCCGGAGAACCCTACACCGGAGCTGGACCAGACACTGGTGGCACTTGGCTCTGTTGGCAGCAAACTTGACGCGATGGGCGATGTCATCGTCGACCAGCTGGAGATAGAGGGGAAATCTCTGGCCAAGAACGTCGCCGAATATGTTCTGACGTGTTACAAGAGCCAAGACCCCGAACATTCTCTAGATCCGGTCTTCGAAGGACCCATTGTCAAAAAGGAGGATGCCGCTAGGGCTAGCGTCCAAAAAGCTGCTAAGAAGGTTGCATCGTTTTTCCACAGGACTTAGATCCTCCAGTATCTAGGACCTTTTCCTTTTGGCTTTTGCTGTAATACTAATTTTGTAATCCAGTACTTCGGATGAATGAAATCTACTCTTTGTGTGAATGAATTCCATTTTATGTTTGTCTTCAATGCATTGCCCTTTATCTTATTGGCCCCTGGTAGATGTACACAATTTAATTGCGAACATGTACCATAAGGTTTAACAATGTTTTGATGACTTGAACGCTTTGTGACATTGACGGTGGGGTGGGCCCCTTGGGGTTGTCGGAGCTTGGTAGGTCCAACGACACCTACTGGCAATGCATAAGATGTCCACAGTGGGTGCCCTGGCGTTGTTGGAGCTTGGTAGGTCCGACAGCACCCACTGTCAATGCATGAAACGTCGACGGCGGCCTCCTGTGGTTGCTGGACCTTGTTAGGTCTGACGGCACCTACTGTCGAAGCATAAGACGTCGACGGTGGGCCCCCTTGTGTGGTTCCACCATCTTCAATTGCCATTATGCTCCACGTCGACGGCGGGCCCCCATGGGGGTTGTCGGAGCTTGTTAGCTCCAACGATGCCCACTTTCAACATTTAAAACGTCGACAGCGGGCCCCCTTGGGGGATGTCGGAGCTTGGTAGCTCCGGCATCGTCCACCATCGTCATGAGTTTTCCTTTTTACTTTGCATCAAAGACAAGAAAAATAGTAAATTTGTCTTCTCGTCTATAAATCATTTGCGACTTACCGTTCTTATTTGGATTTTAGACTCGAAGGAAATCGATATGATAACAAGTACATCGATGTAATCTTTTCAGATTTGAATGCTTTTAGGACCCGTCCTACTGAGGCCTACCGGAATGTAGGAAGGGTGGCGTACTTAGGGTGCAGGACCAAACTAAGTCGATAGCACACTCCGGACCTGTGTTGGCTTGGCGTTCAGGCGAGTAGACCATGCAGAAATGCTATGATCCGAAGAGACCAACAATATAACCTGTACAACATATGAATAATTTGGACTAAAACTCAAAAATAATTGCACAACTTCGTTATAGACAAGAAGGATAAGGATAAATAAAATAGAATGAGTCTGCACAAAATTAATGCACGTGGAGTCTGCTTTTACACAAAAATGCCTTTCAACATAGGTTTGGATTATAGGGGAGACAATGATACACTTAGGGTACGAAACCAAGCTAAGTGTGCCATACATGTTGTACTAACCCAGGGCAGGTAGTTACACTTTTAGTGCTACGACTGTCAAGTGTTGCTTGAACTTCTCGAACCCTCTCGAAGGGGTACGGATGTTTTCCCGGAGGACCTGCCCGACTCTGTGTATAGACTCTAATTTACATTGCATGTAATTACAGACTCACCTCTGTGATACTAAGAGTAAACTTACAGAGGTGCTCGATGTTCCAAGGATTAGTAAGTGGGTTCCCATCCTCAGTTGTCAAGCGAACACATCCGCGACGGGATACTATACTTTGATCATTCGGAAGGGACCTTCCCAGCTGGGGGAAAGTTTGTTTATCCCTTCTCGAGTCAGTATTTTCCGCAGCACCAGATCGCCTTCCTCGAGCTGTCGGTTACGCACATGCCTTTGGTGATAGCGCCGAAGTGTTTGGCGATAACATGCATTCCAAACCGCTGTTTGGCATCTTCTCTCGTCAATGAGGTCAAGGTCTTCACGCTGGAGCTGGTCCTGCGTGGCTTCGTCGAAGGTCTGAACCCAGAGTGACCCCATGGTGATCTTCGAAGGAAGGACTGCTTCAGCTCCGTACACCAGGAAGAAGGGTGTCTCTCCAGTAGACCAGTTAGGTGTAGTCCTGCTTGCCCACAGTGCGGACGGAAGCTCCTCGATCCAGTTGGCTCCATGTTTTTTCATACGCTCATAAGTGCATGTCTTGAGTCTTTTTAAGATTTCTGCATTTGCTCTTTCGGCTTGGTCATTACTTGTTGGGTGAGCTATTGATGTGTAGCTAACTTGAATGTTGAGGTCTTTGTAATACTCTTGAAATGCTACACTTGTAAATTGGGTTCCGTCGTCAGTGATGACTTTGTTCGGAACTCCAAATCTGCAGACTATGGACTTCAAGAACTTGATTGTTGATTGCTTATTGATAGTCACAACTGAAGTAGCTTCCGGCCACATGGTGAACTTGTCGATGGCGACATACAGTAACCTATAACCTATGACGGCTATTGGGAAATGTCCCAAGATGCCTATCCCCCACACAACAAATGGCCATGTAATAGGAATCATTTGCAGTGACTGAGCCGGTGTGTGAATTTGTTTTGCATGGAATTGGCACACTTCACACTTTTTCACCAACTCTACTGCATCCTGAAATGTTGTAGGCCAGTAGAAGCCATGCTGAAAGGCTTTGCTGACCAGCGTGCGGGAAGACGCGTGGCTCCCACACTCGCCTCCATGGATATCTGCGAGGAGCTCACGGCCTTCTTCCCTTGCAATTCACCGCATTAGGACACTGTTGGCACTAAGTCGTAGAGATCCCCTTCTACCAGCGCCTATCTTTTAGCCAATCTGACGATCCGGTCAGCGGATACATCGTCTTCAGGAAGATGGTTGTCTTTCAAGTAGCTCCGGATCTCCAAGATCCATGCTCGAAGCTAACTTGAGCTTTTGAGTCTTGCGTGCTGGGTTGCTCAGAGCTTCCTGCAGCACCTACGACCCTTGGTGGACGCCATGGTAACAGGGCCATCGGGACCGCCAACTTTGAGGTTCTGGTCTCACCCCCTTCACTCAGTTCAGCAGGATAAGCAATTGGTCTTGACAATCTCCGGACAAAGACTCCGTTGGGAGCTAGGGCTCCGGTTGAAGCCTTCGTCGAGAGTTCATCAGCTTCTGCATTGTTGAGGCGCTGGACATGGCAGAGGTCTAGGACGTGAAAGTCCTTCTGGAGCTTCTGGACTTCAAGGAGATAAGAAACGAGTTGAGGGTTGTTGCAGCTGCATTACCCTTTGACTTGCTGGATGATGAGCCGCGAGTCACCCTTCACTAGCATCTGCTTGACGCCATAAGATACCGCCACCTTGCGCCCATAGATGAGAGCTTCATATCCCGCCATGTTATTGGTCGTATTGAAATCAAGGTGCACCATATATTTGACTTTCTCCCCGGTCGGAGCGAGGAGAAGTATTCTAGCTCTGGCCCCCTGCTTCTGCACGGAGCAATCGAAGTAGAGGGTCTAATGAGGCTCGGTGAATACCAGGACCTTGGGTTCTGGCTTCTGCTCACAGGGTCCCCCAGGATTCGATGGAGGACTCCACTCCGCCACTAAATTGGCCAAGGCTTGACTCTTGATTGCTTGTCGAGGCAGGAATTTGAGATCAAATTCTGCTAGCCCCGCTGCCCACTTGGCACTGATATCTTGTTGGCTTGGAAGTAATGATGAAGTTTCCATGAGGCAATAAGAAATGCGTAAAGCAGCTTATGCACCTCAATGTATCGATTCTTTGCATCATGGAGTACTTCACTAATGAAGTACACTGGCCGCTGGATGGTCCAGACCCTCTTGGAGGGGCCCAAAACTTCTTCTCCATCGATCCGGACCCTCCCGGAGGGGTCTGAACCTTCTTGTTGATTTTTCCGGACCCTCCCGGAGGGGTCCGGAACTTCTTCTTGTTCAATCCTAACCCTCCTGGAAGGGTCTGAATCTTCCTGGTCAACCGTATGTACTCCCTCACATGAGAGATGTCAATCCTCTAGCATTTTGCCTTGAAGATCTGTGTCTGGGGGCTGGGACCTAGACTCGCCTTTAGGTAGCTCCGGACTCTGCCGGAGGGGTCTGGGCTCCTGAACTAGATGTGGTTCTGATCTTTCCGCGACCAGGACCATAAATCTAACTGTAGTGGTTGGCGTATTGATTTTTTTTGGAAAGGGAGTGTGTGCGAGTTGTCTATTTCACTCGAATACAAAAATAAATAGATCGGTTAAATTTTACTTGAGCAAAGTCAACCTCTATAGTTGCAGAAATATAAAGCAGTAGAGGCTCACCAGGGTTCGGAGCTACCAAGATTGGTAGTGTGGTGAGGAGCTGCTTGAGCTCTTGGAACACCTTTTCTGCTTCTTCGGACCAATGGAAAGGACCGGCCTTCCTCAATAGCTTGAAGAAGGGAAGTGTCCGCTCTACCAGTCTTGAGATGAACCAGCTGAGTGCAGCTAGACATCCAGTTAGCTTCTGGACGTCCTTGATGCGAGCTGGGGGCTGCATATCTTCAATAGCCTTGATCTTCACCGGGTTCGCCGCAATTCCTCGGTGAGTCACCAAGAAACCAAGGAGCTTCTCGGAGCTAACCCCAAAGACACACTTGTCCAGGTTCAGCTTGGTGCACGTGATGTGCAGCTTGTCGAAGATGGCTTGCATGTTGTCAAGGAGTGACTCCTTGTTCTTGACCTTCACGAAGATGTCGTCGACATACACCTCCACCAAGTCCCTGATTAGCTCTCCAAAGGTTTTGTGCATAGCTCGCACAAAAGTTGAAGCAACATTTTTGAGACTAAATGGCATAGTAGTATAACAATACAATCCATCTACTGTTATGAATGCAATATGCTCTTCATCTTCCCTAGACATCTGGATTTGATGATATCTGGAGTAGGCATCTAGTAAACACAATAGCTCACTCCCGGAGGTGGAGTCCACTATCTGATCTATTCTAGGTAGTGGAAATGGATCTTTTGGACATGCCTTATTTAAGGTGGTGTAGTCCATACACATCCAAAGCTTCCCACCGGCCTTGGGTACAACGAATGGGTTTGCTAGCTATTTTGGGTGATGAACCTCCCGAATGAAACCAGCTTCGAGCAACTTCTTGATTTCATGGCAAATGAAGTTTTGCCGTTCAACTGATTGCTTTCGGGGCTTCTGGTGTACTGGCCGTGCATCAGGATAAATCTTCAGATTGTGCTCAATCATCTCCCTAGGGATGCCAGGCATTTGTGACGGTTGTCAGTCAAACATGTCAACATTCGCTCGGAAGAAAGTGATGAGCGCGAGTTCCTATTTGTTGTCCGGGCCTCCCGATATACGGGTGGTGTAACACCCTTATTTTCATGCATCATGCCCTACATACATTCATATACATGTTTAACATTAATCCACGTAAAATGGAACGAGTTTAAAATTGATTTGGAACATTTCAAATTGATTTAGAACAAAACCGCACTCAAAATGCTGAAAAGTGGGGACTAGTCCGATTTTGGTGAGGACTAGTCCGATTTCTCTCTGACTAAAAACGGACATGTCCATTTTTGCTGTGGACTAGTCCGATTTTGCCTCTGAAAACTTTCGGACTTGTCCGATTTTGTGCGGACTAGTCTAATATTCCAAGAATCCTTGAAAAATTGCTAAGTCCCTGGACTTTTCCAGACTAGTCCGATGTTCTAGCGGACTTGTCCGATTTCCTCTCTGACTAAAGTCAGACTTGTCCGAATTTTGGCCAGACTTGTCCGATTTCTCTCTGGACATTTTCGGACTAGTCCGGTCCTTTTCGGACTTGTCCGATATTTCGCAACTCCGAATTGATCGTTTGTTTTACGACTTGTTTCTTGAGTTTCACGTTATGTGGGCCTAGGGACGTCGTGCCTAACTCTTTTAGAGCCCATGTGGGACTCTAAACCGGCCTCTACTCCTCTCAAACTCGAAATCCATCTAACCCTAGCCTCCACCTCTATATAAACAACCCCACCCCTTGGCTTGACATCTATTTGCCACTTTTCCACCCCACCCAAACCCTAGTTCGTGGAGAGACACCACCAAGGAGGGAGGAGGAGATCCCAAGCAAGAAGAAGAAGAGGAGGAAACAAAAGAGGATCAAGATCTCCACCAAGCTTTCATTCCTCATCACCAATTCATCTCCAAGTTCATCATCAACCTTAGATCATCAAGATCCAAGTGTTACCTCCAAGTTTCTTGATTCATTGGAGTTCTAGACACCTGGTATACCTTCTATTCTCTTTTCCTTATGAGAATTCAACCCCTAATCTCCAAATTTACGTCGATCTAGAAAACCCTAGTTCGCTAGTTCTGCGAAGTGCGGACTAGTCCATCCTTCTGCAGACTAGTCCGATTTTGCTGACTAAATTGTGTTGAATTGATTCTAAAAGTAGATCTAATCAAATACAAACCTGTATAAACTTGTTAAAATCTATTAGAACTAGTTAGTGATCACTTAAAAGCAATCTATTAACATGTTCTACCTTGCATTTGCATCAATCATGCATGTCATGTCATATTGAGTAATATTTGTGCAATCTTTGATTGTGTTTCTTGTCTTGTATGTTTATTGTGTGGATTAGATAGATTTGCGCTAGAGAGTGCCGCGGAGGATCTACAGCACCAAGAGTTTGAAGGCTTTGACTCGATCCAATCCCAAGAGCAAGGCAAGTGTCCTTGAAGCATATTGATCCTTATTTAAAATAAATGTTTTGTTTGAAAATTGCATGCTTGTGTCAATTTGATGGGAAATCATATGGTAGAAAGTTTACTAGATTTGTTAACCAATCTTGTCACCTGGAATTATGGTACAGAGTCGGGAAGAGCTTTTTACCTTTTTGCTTCATTTAATCAACTGGGATGAGAAAACAACTATACCACTCAATTTAATTATGCATGGATGAGATTATGGTTAACATGAACTGGTTAATATGATATTGTAATGGGTGATCTAAGCAAGCCTGGTATGTGGATGGGTTGGATGTTATGGTGGTTTTGCATGCTTTAGATCTAAGGACCGTTTCGTGGAGTGACCATCCAGGATTTACAGTGCCACCACGAGGCCAAGTATGGGTGCGGCGTAGCTGATTAATTAGGGCTTTGCCAGTGCTATTTGGACCATTAAGGATGCTCGGGGAAGGGGTAGTCGGATTGGGTTTGTTGATGATTGGTGAGACAACCCTGGGATCCGAATGGCTCAAGAGGGGGCCCTTGGTTGAAGATGTGCTTAGTTGGAGACATCACCACCGGTGAAACCTCAGTGGGGTCTGAATAGGCTAGTAATCCCTTTGTAAAGGCTATTTTGTGATCTCTTGGCCACACACCTAAGGAAGTGTGAGACAGCATAATTGAGACTCTATAGTCATCGAAAGGTGATGAAATCACAAACACGTGGGTAAAGCGGTACAACCTCTGCAGAGTGTGTCTAAAAACTATCATGATAGTTGTGCTCCTGGTTATGAGCAACCTGGATCCTCACATGATTAGAGGGAACTCGGTATTGGGATGGTATTTGGGATGGTATTATGGTTATGGATGGTTATGAATTAATTGCTGGTATTGAATATGGATATTGGTATATGATGATGGATATGGAATATGGACTGGTACTATGATGTTACTTATGTTTTATGATGGGTTTATTCACATACATATAATATATTGCTTTTCAAATGTTTTAATGTACTTTTCAGCACTCAACCATTATTATATTCGTCATTTGAATCAGCCACATGTCATACTTTCCACACTTGCTGAGTACGACATGTACTCACTCTTGCAATCCCCCCCCCAACAGTTGCAGGTCAGGATTGGGAGTTTAATGTCAATAATGCGGAGATTTAGGCCGTGTCTACAGTCATCTTTGCCTGTGGTGTTGATTGGAGCTGTGCTACACCCTATTGCTTATGCTGCCTAGCTGTTTAGTTTACTTAATTAGTATTTTTGCTGCATTAATTTGAACCTGTCATTAATATTCATTAGAGCTTGTATTCGAGGATAATATGGTTTGCGTAATAAAATTTGGTTAACTAATCTTGTTATGTGGTAATTTTTTTTATGTCCTTTTGTGAATGCACTTGTGTATGTGTTTTGAACATCCTGGGCACACATATGCGTTCGCTTGGTTCTTTTTCAGAACCGAGTGTCACAGATTGGTACCAAAGCCAGGTTTGACCGTAGGATGCAGCCTAGATAGAATGGACACTTTAGAGCACATAGGAGCACTCAGGATTCGATGTGTTCTTGCTTGGTGTGCTGCTTGCTATATATATTGTTTGCTTGTGTGCTTAATAGGGGATTTTGGGATGCTATAGCATTGCCATGTCCAAGTAGGCTAGTTAGTTGTCTAGCTCATATCCCTTGATGCATATAGTTGGGGACGTTTTCTAATTCTTATCTATTGCTTTTCTCCAGATGGTGAGGACTCGCAACCAGAGGGATGCTAATGATGGGGAGGAGAACCATGGAGGACCTCAGGACAACAATGGACAAGGACCTGCCCAAGGAGCTATTAATATAGAGCAGCTATTGGCTATGCAAAACCAGCTCATGCAGACCATGATACAGACTATGGGACAGCTGCGGGCTGTCAATATCAACAATTAGCCCCACATTCCTCCACCGCCACCCCCACCTCCTCATAACCGGTTGGGACAGTTTATGAGGACTAGGACGCCAACCTTTGCTCAAGCCGCTGACCCTATGGATGCGGATGATTGGCTCAAGTCCATGGAAAAGAAGCTTGCTATTGTCCAATGCAGTGACCAGGAGAAGGTCTTATTTGCTTCTCATCAACTAGTTGGAGCAGATGCGGATTGGTGGGATTCTTATTGCAATGCTCACGAGAATCAGGAGAGAATTACTTGGGTCGAATTCAAGGATAGTTTTCGTTCTCATTATGTGTCTGAGGGTGTTATGATCTTGAAGAGGCGAGAATTCGAGAACTTAAGACAAGGAAGATCAAGCGTGGGTGAATATCTCAACAAATTCACTCAACTCTCAAGATATGCGCCTGAGGATGTTAGTCGGGACATCCGGAAGCAATATTCGTTCATGAGGGGATTGAACAATGAAATCCAAGTGCAACTACTCAACTACGATTATGCCAACTTTCAGAAGCTTGTGGATAAAGCAATTGTGGTTGAGAACAAGATTCGTGAGATGGAGCAAGACAACAAGAGGAAGGCGCCATACCAAGGACAGGAACAAGGAAGTAATGTGCCCCCTCGCTTTGTGCCGCCCAATGCGCCTTATTTCAGCTCTTCTATTCCTGCTCAACGCCCTGGATTTGCATCGCGCCCAACTCAATTTGTGCAGCAGCGCCCCGTTATGCAAGCACCTAGGCCTCCAATGTCTTATGCACCTCGCGCCAACTATCATGGTGCCAATGCTCAAAACCAAGCTCGTCCCAATAATTCTGGTGGAGTTAGGAAGTGCTATACTTGTGAAGAATCTGGACACTTTGCGCACCAATGTCCTAAGTCAGGCCTTGGTCAAGGAAGCAATGCACCGAGGCAAAATCCAAGACCCAATGGAGGACAGCCACAAGGGAACCGTGGACAGCAGAATTTCGCTCGTGGGAATGTGAACCATGTCTCTACGGAGGATGCTCAACAAGCAGATGACGTGGTCATTGGTATGTTTCTCGCCAACTCCAACCCCGCGACTATGTTGTTTGATTCTGGAGCATCGCATTCATTCATTGCATCGAAGTATGTTGCCAAGTATAGTTTGCCTATCTCTCATATGAAGTTTACTCTACTCGTTAAGTCTCCTAGAGGAGAGATGAG
The DNA here is from genome assembly GCA_036927565.1 of Tuctoria greenei. Taxonomy (NCBI): domain Eukaryota; kingdom Viridiplantae; phylum Streptophyta; class Magnoliopsida; order Poales; family Poaceae; genus Tuctoria; species Tuctoria greenei. The sequence continues at coordinate 69,357,231 of JAYESD010000003.1, read as the reverse complement.
GACAAATATAGTATGTCCAAAAGTAAGCCTTAGAATAAGGGGGGTAGACTTCTCCGCCAACCTCATTGTTTTGGACTCTCAAGGATTGGACATTATACTTAGTATGGACTGGTTGAGGAAGCACAATGGAGTTATCGAGTGTGCCACGAAGACGGTGAAGTTGACTAATGAAGAAGGGATCACCGTCAAATTTGAAGCAACTCAACATGCACCGAAGCAATTGGAGTTGAATCACATGGATGGTACTACAATTAAGGAAATTCTGGTGGTGTGTGAATTTTTGGATGTTTTTCCAGACGAGTTGCCAGGTATGCCACCTGATCGAAAAAATTGAGTTTGTTATTGATTTAATACCTAGAACTGCACCTATAGCTAAGAGGCCGTATAGGATGCCTCCTATGGAATTAGCGGAGCTCAAGAAGCAGATTCAAGAGCAACTAGAGAAAGGTTTTATTCGCCCTAGATCTTCACCTTGGGGAGCGCCCGTTCTATTTGTGGACAAGAAGGATGGATCACAAAGGATGTGCATAGATTACCGAGGTCTCAACGAGGTGACCATCAAGAACAAGTACATCTTGACACGAATAGAAGACTTGTTTGATCAGATGAAGGGTGCTTGTGTCTTCTCTAAGATTGATTTGAGGACGGGATATTTCCAAATGAATATTAAACCGTCAGACATACCCAAGATAGCCTTTAAGACACGATATGGATCATATGAGTACACTGTGATATCCTTTGGTTTGACCAATGCACCTGTGTACTTTATGTACCTCATGAATAAGATCTTCATGGAGTACTTGGATAAATTTGTCATGGTGTGTATTGATGACATTATGATCTACTCGAAGGATGAGAAGGAACATGAGGAACTTGAGGCTTACGTTGCAGAAATTGAGGGAGCATCAATTGTATGCCAAGTTCAACAAGTGTCAGTTTTGTTTGAAAGAGGTGTCGTTTTTGGGTCATATCATCTCAGGAGGAGGAGTATCAGTTGACCCCAGAAAAGTGAGAGACGTGTTGGAATGGGAACCCCCGCAAAATGTAAAGGAAATAAGGAGTTTCCTTGGGATGGCTGGATATTACCGTCGATTCATCAAAGACTTTTCCAAGATAGACAAACCAATGACGGAATTGCTAATGAAGGGAAATGCATTCCAATGGACTCAAACTTGTCCAAACAGTTTTGAGGATTTGAAGAAGAGGTTGACTACAGCCACAGTTTTGATATTGCCGAATGTAAGAAAAAGTTTCGATATTTACGGTGACGCATCGAGACAAGGACTTGTATGTGTGCTTATCCAAGAATGTCAAGTAGTAGCCTATGCGTTGAGACAATTGAAGAAACATGAGCGAAGTTACCCAACGCATGAATTGGATCTTGCAGCTGTGGTACACGCATTGAAGATTTGGAGGCACTATATCCTTGGACATAGGTGTGAAATTTATATGGATCACAAGAGTCTTAAGTATATGTTCACACAAACGGACCTGGATTTGAGGAAACGTAGATGGTTGGAGCTCATCAAAGATTATGATTTGGGGATCAAGTATCATCTGGGAAAGGCCGATGTAGTGGCCAACGCTTTGAGTAGAAAAGGAGTAAGTCATCAACTCACAGTTCGGGAGTTACCATCCGAGTTATGTAAGGAGTTCGAAAGGTTGAACCTTTGATTTGTAAATGAGATGGAGATGATGGAGTTAAATCCAACCTTGCAGCAAGAAATTCGAGAGGCACAGACCAAGGATGAGGAAATTCAGGAAATCAAGGAAAGGATCCAAGAGGGGAGAGAATTCAGATTTGATGAGGAAGAACATGGTACCTTATGGCTGGGAAAAAGGATTGTCGTGCCTAATGTGAAGCATATTCGGGAGATGATATTAAAAGAGGCACATGACTCACCTTACTCAATTCACCCGGGTTGTACAAAGATGTACAAAGACTTGAAGACGTGTTATTGGTGGGTTGGCATGAAGAAGGACATAGCTGAATACGTAGCATTGTGTGATGTGTGCCAACGAGTCAAGGCGGAACATCAAAGGCCAGCTAGATTATTGCAACCATCGAAGATTCCGGAATGGAAGTGGGAAGAAATCGGTATGGACTTCATTGTTGGTTTACCACGTACTAAGTCCGGTTACGACTCAATTTGGGTAACTGTGGATTGCTTAACTAAGTCAGCCCACTTTATTCCTGTCAAGACCACCTATAATGGAGAGAAATTGGCGGAACTGTATATGGAAAAAATAGTATGTTTGCATGGAGTTCCGAAGAAGATAGTCTCGGATAGAGGTTCACAATTCACTTCCAAGTTTTGGCAAAAATTGCATGAAGCTTTGGGAACGAGGTTGAATTTTAGTTCAGCGTATCACCCTCAAACGGAGGGACAAACCGAGAGGACCAATCAGATTTTGGAGGGCATGTTAAGAGTTTGTGCTTTAAAGCATGGGAAAAGTTGGGACAAGAGCTTGCCATATGCAGAATTTTCATACAACAATAGTACCAAGCAAGCTTGAAAACGTCACCATATGAAGCGCTTTATGGAAGGAAGTGTAGGACACCTTTATTTTGGAATGAGGCAGAAGAAACTCAAGTATTAGGTCCGGATGTGTTGCAAGAAGCCGAAAAGCAAGTCCAAATAATTCGTGAAAACTTGAGGGCTGCCCAATCAAGACAAAAGGGCTATGCGGACAATAGGAGAAGGAAATTAGCCTTTGAAGTGGGAGATTTTGTTTACCTCAAGGTGTCACCGATGAGAGGTCATAAGAGGTTTAACATAAGAGGCAAGCTAGCACCTCGCTACATTGGACCATTCAAGATTTTGGACAAAGGAGGAGAAGTAGCGTATAAGTTGGAGATGCCAACTCATCTTTGAGATGTTCATGATGTTTTTCATGTTTCCCAGCTCAAGGAGTGTTTGAGAGTACCGGAAGAACAAGTGCCAATGAAAGGATTGGAACTAGAGAAAGATTTGACTTATGTCGAACAACCGATCAAAATCTTGGATACTAAAGAGAGGGTCACAAGGAACAAGGTTATTAGATGGTGTAAAGTTCAATGGAAGCACCACACAGAAAAAGAAGCAACATGGGAATTGGAGGATGATATCAAAAAGGAATTTCCCTATCTCTTCTCTTCCGCGTCGAATCTCGAGGACGAGATTCATTTTAAGGGGGTAGGTTTGTAACACCCTTATTTTCATGCATCATGCCCTACATACATTCATATACATGTTTAACATTAACCCACGTAAAGAGGAACGAGTTTAAAATTGATTTGAAACATTTAAAATTGATTTGGAACAAAACCGCACTTAAAATGCTGAAAAGTGCGGACTAGTCCAATTTTAGTGAGGACTAGTACGATTTCTCTCTGACTAAAAATGGACTTGTCCATTTTTGCTGCGGACTAGTCCGATTTTGCCTCTGGAAACTTTCAAACTTGTCCGATTTTGTGCGGACTAGTCCGATATTCCAATAATCCTTGAAAAATTGCTAAGTCCTTGTACTTTTCCAGACTAGTCCGATGTTCTAGCAGACTTGTCCGATTTCCTCTCTGACTAAAGTCGAACTTGTCCGATTTTTGGCCAGACTTGTTCGGTTTCTCTCTAGACATTTTCGGACTAGTCTGGTCCTTTTCGGACTTGTCCGATATTTCACGACTCCAAATTGATCTTTTGTTTTATGACTTGTTTCTTGGGTTTCACGTTCAGTGGGCCTAGGGACGTCGTGCCTAACTCTTTTTGAGCCCATGTGGGACTCTAAACCGGCCTCTACTCCTCTCAAACTCGAAATCAATTTCCTGTCAAGACCACCTATAATGGAGAAAAATTGGCCCACCTGTATATGGGAAAAATAGTATGTTTGCATGGAGTTCCGAAGAAGATAGTCTCGGATAGAGGTTCACAATTCACTTCCAAGTTTTGGCAAAAATTGCATGAAGCTTTGGGAACGAGGTTGAATTTTAGTTCAGCGTATCACCCTCAAACGGATGGACAAACCGAGAGGACCAATCAGATTTTGGAGGACATGTTAAGAGTTTGTGCTTTAAAGCATGGGAAAAGTTGGGACAAGAGCTTGCCATATGCAGAATTTTCATACAACAATAGTACCAAGCAAGCTTGAAAACGTCACCATATGAAGCGCTTTATGGAAGGAAGTGTAGGACACCTTTATTTTGGAATGAGGCAGAAGAAACTCAAGTATTAGGTCCGGATGTGTTGCAAGAAGCCGAAAAGCAAGTCCAAATAATTCGTGAAAACTTGAGGGCTGCCCAATCAAGACAAAAGGGCTATGCGGACAATAGGAGAAGGAAATTAGCCTTTGAAGTGGGAGATTTTGTTTACCTCAAGGTGTCACCGATGAGAGGTCATAAGAGGTTTAACATAAGAGGCAAGCTAGCACCTCGCTACATTGGACCATTCAAGATTTTGGACAAAGGAGGAGAAGTAGCGTATAAGTTGGAGATGCCAACTCATCTTTGAGATGTTCATGATGTTTTTCATGTTTCCCAGCTCAAGGAGTATTTGAGAGTACCGGAAGAACAAGTGCCAATGAAAGGATTGGAACTAGAGAAAGATTTGACTTATGTCGAACAACCGATCAAAATCTTGGATACTAAAGAGAGGGTCACAAGGAACAAGGTTATTAGATGGTGTAAAGTTCAATGGAAGCACCACACAGAAAAAGAAGCAACATGGGAATTGGAGGATGATATCAAAAAGGAATTTCCCTATCTCTTCTCTTCCGCGTCGAATCTCGAGGACGAGATTCATTTTAAGGGGGTAGGTTTGTAACACCCTTATTTTCATGCATCATGCCCTACATACATTCATATACATGTTTAACATTAACCCATGTAAAGAGGAACGAGTTTAAAATTGATTTGAAACATTTAAAATTGATTTGGAACAAAACCGCACTTAAAATGCTGAAAAGTGCGGACTAGTCCAATTTTGGTGAGGACTAGTACGATTTCTCTCTGACTAAAAATGGACTTGTCCATTTTTGCTGCGGACTAGTCCGATTTTGCCTCTGGAAACTTTCAAACTTGTCCGATTTTGTGCGGACTAGTCCGATATTCCAAGAATCCTTGAAAAATTGCTAAGTCCTTGGACTTTTCCAGACTAGTCCGGTGTTCTAGCAGACTTATCTGATTTCCTCTCTGACTAAAGTCGAACTTGTCCGATTTTTGGCCAGACTTGTTCGGTTTCTCTCTAGACATTTTCGGACTAGTCTGGTCCTTTTTGGACTTGTCCGATATTTCACGACTCCAAATTGATCTTTTGTTTTATGACTTGTTTCTTGGGTTTCACGTTCAGTGGGCCTAGGGACGTCGTGCCTAACTCTTTTTGAGCCCATGTGGGACTCTAAACCGGCCTCTACTCCTCTCAAACTCGAAATCCATCTAACCCTAGCCTCCACCTCTATATAAACAACCCCACCCCTTGGCTTGACATCTATTTGCCACTTTTCCACCCCACCCAAACCATAGTTCGTGGAGAGCCACCACCAAGGAGGGAGGAGGAGATCCCAAGAAAGAAGAAGAAGAGGAGGAAACGAAAGAGGATCAAGATCTCCACCAAGCTTTCGTTCCTCATCACCAATTCATCTCCAAGTTCATCATCAACCTTAGATCATCAAGATCTAAGTGTTACCTCCAAGTTTCTTGATTCATTGGAGTTCTAAACACCTGGTATACCTTCTATTCTCTTTTCCTTATGATAATTCAACCCCTAATCTCCAAATTTACGTCGATCTAGAAAACCCTAGTTCGCTAGTTCTGCGAAGTGCGGACTAGTCTGGCCTTCTGCAGACTAGTCCGATTTTGCTGACTAAATTGTGTTGAATTGATTCTAAAAGTAGATCTAATCAAATCCAAACCTATATAAACTTGTTAAAATCTATTAGAACTAGTTAGTGATCACTTAAAAGCAATCTATTAACATGTTCTACCTTGCATTTGCATCAATCATGCATGTCATGTCATATTGAGTAATATTTGTGCAATCTTTGATTGCGTTTCTTGCGTATCATGATAGTCGTGCTCCCAGTTATGAGCAACCTGGATCCTCACATGATTAGAGGGAACTCGATATTGGGATGGTATTTGCGATGGTATTATGGTTAGGATGGTTATGAATTAATTGCTGGTATTGAATATGGATATTGGTATATGATGATGGATATGGAATATGGACTGGTATTATGATGTTACTTATGGTTTAATGTACTTTTCAGCACTCAACCATTATTATATTCATCATTTGAATCAGTCACATGTCATACTTTCCACACTTGTTGAGTACAACATGTACTCACTCTTGCAATCCCCCCAACAGTTGCAGGTCGGGATTGGGAGTTTAATAGCAATAATGCGGGGATTTAGGTCGTGTCTATCGTCAGCTTTGCCTGTGGTGTTGATTGGAGTTGCGCTATACCCTATTGCTTATGCTGCCTAGCTATTTAGTTTGCTTAATTAGTTATTTCCGCTGCATTAATTTGAACTTGTGATTAATATTCATTAGAGCTTGTATTCGAGGATAATATGGTTTGCGTAATAAAATTTGGTTAATTAATCTTGTTCTGTGGTAATTTTTGTATGTCGTTTTGTGAATGCACTCGTGTATGTGTGTTGAACATCCTGGGCACACATATGCGTTCGCTTGGTTCTTTTTCGGAATCGGGTGTCACAGGTGGTCTGGGCAGCATCGGACCCGATTTGGACGACTTTGATGGGAACGTCGGTGTCGCCGCTTGGCTGCACACGTGGTGCAAAGGTCGAGCCTCGATGACGAGTGCTCGGAGGTTAAGCAGCTAGCTCTTTGCCGGAGGTTCCTTCCTGCGCCGTGGCAAGTGCATGGAGTTCCTCCAGCGTGGTAACTCCTGTAGTGTGATCTCCGTGGATCCGGAGAACGCCTGAAGGTGTTGGCATCTTCAACACCAGGTAGTCGTAGTGAGCTGCGGCCATGAACCTGTATAGGGCAAGCTTGTCCAGGATGGCGTTGAAGGGCAGACTGATGTGAGCGACATCAAAGACCAGCTTCTCGGTCCTATACTTCTCCCGAGTCCTGAAGGTCACTGGGAGTGTAATGAAAGAACTAAACATTATTAATGGTGGGAGATACCATCAGTTGCAGTTGGCCTTCTCCGATCATGTTCCTAGGGAAGTCTGTTGCATCAAAAGTGATGGGAGTGTCCATCCACTTCCGATGTGGTTCTGCCCTGGCAGCAGGAGCTACGATAGCCATTTCCTGCCGCATTGTCTTGAGGACACGACGAGATGTGATGTCCCAGAACCCTTGATAGATGGTGTTGAGGGTCTTCCGGCGCACGTTGTCAAAGACGTTAGAGCCATCATCGACTATGTTGTTGACATCCTTCAGGACCTTCTTGGGGTCCTGGAAGCCAAGCTCTGAATCAGCCAAAGCTTCGTCGACTTTTTGTTTTCCTTCCCGCTGGTGAAAAGGAGCTTCTTCTCGGCGCTTGTTGTAGCGCTCGACAAGATTTTGGACCTCACGACAATCTTCTAGACTGTGTTTGTCTATTTTGTGAATCGAACACCACACCTTCGAACCGCCTTCGTCTTCTGACGAAGGTCGAGGTTGCTTTTCAGGGCGTGGCCCCCGGCCACCTGGAGCTACAGCTGCCGCAGGATTAGGTGTGTCGGCCGATGGCTTTTTCTTGCCGTTGGTATTTTTCTTCTTTTTGCCACCATCGATGGTAGTGGCTTCAGCTTTGTAAGGCTTTTTATTAGCCTCAGGAGTTGGCTTTGAGTGCATTTCCCAGCCCTCTACGGCTCAGGCGCACTTGTCGGCTAGGCTGAATGACTCTATGACGCTGGTGACCTTCTTTGCCGCCATCTTCTCCAACATCTTTTTATCTCTGACACCCTATCTAAATGCCACGATGACAGATGCATTGGAGATTGAGGGAATGGTAGTATTGCGTACCTGAGAAAATCGCTGGATGAAGGATCGCAGCGATTCTCCCGGTTATTGCTTGATAGCAAAATGATCCAGTTCGGCGCCTGGTCGGGTGTAGGAGCTCCCGAAGTTGGCGGTGAACTACTGGCATAGCTCTGTCCAACTGTTCATAGAGTCGGGAGGCAGACTCATGAACCAGGAGATGACGGTCCCAGTCAGAGCCACCGGGAAGTAGTTGTCCATCACGGTCTCATTGCCACCAGCCGCTAGAAAGGCGGTGGACTATATCTGGAGGAATTCAGCGGGCTTGATAGTCCTGTCAAATTTTTCCGACAGATGAGGCCAAAACTTCTGGGGCCAATGGACCATGCGCAAGTGCATGGCCAAAGCTGAACAGCCACCCCTACTCCCGAAGGAGGTGGGTTTTCCAGAGCCTCACGCCTTTCGCGAGTGCGCTCAATGTGGACATAGTCATCCTGCTGTCTGTAGCGGCGGTCAAGCTCCGACCGCAGATCGTGCGTCGAAAGTCTCAACACAGTATGGGTGCAACGCGCCCCGGAGGGCAGCAAAATCACCTGCTGAGACACAGCACGCCTCCGGTGTTGTGTCACGTGAGGTGCAAGTCTTCCAGACAAGGTCCTATGTTGAGAAGCTGCCTGTCCAGCAGGGGGAGGACCTTGGCACTGATGGCATCAGCTGCGGCTACAGCTAGATGCTGCACATCAGCGCGCCACTGCTCCATAGCACCCTGGGTGCTCCGGGCTCAGGTCGGCGCTCCAGAAGAGTACACATAGCGATTAACGCATTCTCGGGTTGTTATTTATCGATGCGGTGACCGACAAAAGGAGTCCATCTTGTTGCCCAGCATTGTTAGCTTGAGCAGCTGGAGGTGGTGCGACGCCTGCTGTGACAACAGCACCTGCTGGCTGTTGCACATTGGAGGGATTCTCCCTAGCAGGTTGCGCAGCATTGTCGTTGGATGATCCTGCAGCAGAGTTCACCATCTTCAAATCTCAGCTGCCCCTACCTGGCGCGCTAAATGTTGAACTGTGCGATCGACACTTCCTCTGATACTACTTAGATCGTAGCCCGCGGAGGTTCTTGATTGGTTGAGGCGCGTGAGATTTGGGCAAGACAGTGACACGACGGATTTACGTGGTTCGGGCCGCCTGAGCGTAACACGCTACTCCACGAGTTGTGTGTTGTATGTTTGTAAATGTGTATGTGGCGTTGTGCGTATGAGCTTCCTCCCTGTATCGTGCGATGCAACCCTTTTATAGTCTAAGGACTGGTCGTTACAACACTTGCCTGGCCCGACATGTGGCTCTAGTTTGATTAACAGCCTAATACATGATCTACAGGTATTAAGCATAATTAAAAGTGATAACACGCCTTAATGACAGCATTACCCTATTAACAATCCATTGATTGTGTGTCATTAATATAGCATTAATGACACGTAATCAGGTCTTGCAACTGTCGCTTAAAATGTCCCTTAAGGTCCAAGCCATTGGAGATCTCTCTGTCTTCTGTTGAAGTCTTAGCTCCGGAGGTTCGTCACGTGGTAGCTCCGAAGCTTACCGTTGTGGGTAGGCAGGTCGGGAGCCACTATACACGCAGTAGCACCGGAGCTTCCCTCTTCTGGGGGTTAGGTTCAGGGTCACTGGACATGTGGCAAGACCGGAGCTTCCCTTTGATGAGTGTTAGGTCCGACGTTGTGATACACGTGTCAGTGTCGGAGCTACTCAAATGAGGAAGGCAGGTCCAGTACTGTGCAACATGTGTGGCCTTCAGAGGTCTTCAACTTGAATGGGGGTAACTCCTTAGCTTTTCTTGTGGTATGATGTGGTATCCGGTACGCAGGGTACCGATAGACTCCTTCTCCTTCATAGTTTTTTGTACATCTTCATTCCATCACCAAGTGTCTTTATATACAAGTTTCTTACCTTTGGTCCACCCAAGCACCTCCCTAGCTACCTTCCTAATGTAAGTTACCATCTTCACCCACATACTATCCATATCTTCCTCTTCACTTCAAAGTCCTTCCGCAATCATCCTCCTTTTGAATGATTGCTACGCTTCGTCCTTCAACTTCCACCACTTTGTTATTGCGGTTTTAACACCTTTGTCTCGTGACATACGCACGTGGAAACGAAAGTTGGCTACCACAAGTTTATGTTGCGGAACAACACATTCCGCAAGAATCACCTTACAATCTAAACATGCCCCCCTCTCCCTTCTCCTGGTGAGAATATAGTTGATTTGACTAGAATGTTGGGCACCAGTAAAGATCACTAAGTGAGATAGCCTCTTCTTAAAAAGGGTGTTAGCTACAAATAGAGCATAGGCTACGGCAAAGTCTAGGATATCCTTACCCTCCTGGTTTCTATCGCCACACCCAAAACCTCCGTGTACCCCCTCAAAACCTACGTTAGTTGTACCTACATGGCCATTGAGATCTCCTCCTATGAAGAGCTTCTCGGCTATCGGTACACTACTAACCATATCCTCCAAGTTCTCCCAAAATTGTCTCTTAGTGCTCATGTCGATCCCAACTTGTGGGGCATAAGCACTAATGATATTCAAGATAAGATCCCCCACAACTACCTTGACTAGGATGATCCTATCCCCTCGTCTACGAACATCTACTACTCCATCCTTGAGGCTCTTATCTATTAGGATGCCTACGTCGTTCCTAGTCCCAGTCCAGCCAGAATACCAAAGCTTGAAACTGGTATTCTCAACCTCTCTCGCCTTTTGACCTGCCCATCTAGTATCTTGTACACAAAATATATTTACAAGCCTCCTAATCGCAACGTCCACTAACTCTCGTAGTTGTCCCATCAAACATCCTACATTCCAACTACCCACCTGAAACCTAGTTTCCTCGGCTAGCTTCCTTTCCCTTCGCATCCGTCGAGTAAGATGCAAAGACCCTTACTCACTTAAAACTACATCCGAGCGATGATGTAGCGCGCCATTAAGGTGGTGGCGATCCGGACCTTGCGCATTTAACGCCACATCCGGGTTCCGATATGGCGCGCCACTAAGGGGTGGCGATCCGGCCCTCGCCCACTTAAGACCATACCCAGGTTCCAGTATGGCGCGTCGCTGAGAGGGTTACGCCCCAACGAATTTCCAATGGGTTTCATTTCCATGAGAATGGCTAAGTATAGTTGCTGGCTCGCCAAGTCTATCACAACCCCTCCTCCTTTATCCGGACTTGGGAGCGGATATATATATATATATATATATATATATATATATATATATATATATATATATATATATATATATATATATATATATATATATATATATATATATATATATATATATATATATATATATATATATAAGAGAGAGGGGGGGAGAGTTGATGAAGTTGAGCGGGATGACGCACGGGTGGACCTGGTGGACCAGATCGGCTCTGCCACCTCCTCCTTCTCCAGATCGAAAGACCCCAACTCCGACTTCCATCTTCGAGGGAGAGAGAGGAGGGCGGCAACGGCACGAGGGGGAGAGGAGGGTGGTGGCGGCACGAGGGTGGAAGACGTGGTGGTGCGATGAAGGCAGGAGGGCGGCGGCTGCCCAAGGGGGAGGAGAGCACGAGGGAGAGAAGATTCTGGAGAAGATGAAAGATATGGAAGGTGAGGTTTGTGGAGAGAAAGAAATATGGGAATATGGAAACCGAAAACGAAAAGGTAAAAGAGAAAAGAAAAGGAAATAAAAGAAAGGAGTAATAAATGAAAACAAAATAGAAGGAAAATGTGAGGAAAAAGAGAGAAAATATTAAACAAAATAAAAGGAAAAAAAAGAGAGGAAAAAAGAAAAGAATAAAAGGAAAAAAGAGATGATAAATGAAAAGAAAAAAAGAAAAATGATGGAATGAAATATTAAAGAATGGGTGGTAGTTTTTCCTTTGGATAAGAGTGGGTGGTAGTTGATATAGATTACGCTTAGAGAGTAAGATGAGCGCGGAAGCACGTGCTGAAAGTAGAGAATCTTTTGGAGTATGCTAGAAAGAGTTGAGAATATTCTTTTGGAGTAGATTTTTAGAGTACATAAGTGCGAGTAGCCTAAGTATTAAACAATATTAGTAGACTCAATACACGTCGCTATCAATATCTTTATTCAACTGTCTCGGCCACTATAACTATTATTCCCTCTTCCTAGCTGCCAGCCACAGAACCACAAATTCCCGCCGTTGATAGCCACTTGCAGCGTTGCTTCTTCCTGCTTCAGTAGACTAATATACTTGTTCTACCTCTGTGCTCTCCCTTCTTTTTATTCTGTCATGCACTGATGTTTCATTTGAGTATTTGTTGTCAATTTGTCAGATTGGCCTGCACGTAGATGAACCGCTCCAAGATGGGGTCAGCTGCCGCTGCTGACCTTATAGATGACCTTATCATTGAGATTCTGTCCCGGCTACCCGTAAAGTCAGTGTGCCGATTCAAATGTGTCTCCCGGCAGTGGTACCACCTCATATCACACCAGGAACACCGCAAGAAGCTGCCCCAGACCATCTCTGGTTTCTTCTGCCCCAGAAACAAATTCAAACCCAATGATTCGACAGCATTTCCCATTTTTGACGGGATCTCAAGGGACCAAGAACAACTATTCTCTTACCCCTCATTGCCCTTCCTGTTGTGGATGCGTTCGTGGGTCGCCAATATGGCCGACGTGGGGCCCACGACACCCACAACTGCACTGCTGCAGTCCAGCCGCACTAGAGAAGTTGAAGGTCTTCTAGAACATTTATTAGATTAAGGAAAGATTAAAGAATAAAGGAATTAGAGATTAGAGTGAGTTTAAATTAGGGAGTATTCGATTGAGAGGAGTTTAAATAGAAATAAAGAGTCCTGATCGGTTGGGGGGTGTCCCCGACCGATCTGGTTGGATGCGTGCGGCCAGGGGGCGTGCGGCCAGGGGGGTCCTCCCCCTATATAAGCAGCCCCTCGCTTTTGTAAAATCATCCAGAAAATAAGAATTGCCCCATTAGGGTTCTTCTTCTCCTTGAGTCACCGTGGCTTCAAACCCTGACCCTAGCCGCCATGACATCTTCCCTCCCCCACCGCGGTACGTGCTGCACAGCAACAGTCAAGCCTCCCTCTTCCTCTCCTCTCCTCTGCGCAGCCCTAGGCACAGCCAGGGAGGTCCCCTCCACCATGTTTCACAGCAATTGGTATCCAGAGACACTGGGGCAGCGACCATGTGTAACACCCTCATTTTCATGCATCATGCCTTGCATGCACTCATATACATGTTTAACATTAACCCATAACAAGAGGAACAAGTTTAAAATTGATTGGAACAAAACCGCACTTAAAAATGTAGGAAAGTGCGGACTAGTCCGGTTTTGCTGAGGACTAGTCCGATTTCTCTCTGTCTAAAAACGGACTTGTCCGTTTTTGCTGCGGATTAGTCCGATACTTGCCCCTGGAAAACTTCGGACTTGTCAGATCTTGTGCGGACTAGTCCGATGTTCCAAGAATCCTTGAAAATTTGCTAAGTCCCTGGACTTTTCCGTACTAGTCCGGTGTCCCAGCGGACTTGTCCGTTTTCCTTTCTGACTAGGATCAGACTTGTCCGATTTTAGGCCAGACTTGTCCGATTTTCTCTCTGGACGACTTCGGACTAGTCCGGTCCTGTCCGAACTTGTCCGATATTCCGTGACTCCGAGATTGACCTTTTGTTTTACGACTTGTTTCTTGGGTTTCACGTCAAGTGGGCCTAGGGACGTCATGCCCAACTCTTTTAGAGCCCATGTGGGACTCTAAACCGGCCTCTACTCATCCTAAACTCGAAATCCATCTAACCCTAGCCTCCACGTCTATATAAACAACCCCACCCCTTGGTTTGACATCTATTTGCCACTTTTCCACCCACCCAAACCCTAGTTCGTGGGGAGCCACCATCAAGGAGGGAGGAGAAGATCCCAAACAAGAAGAAGAAGAGGAGGAAACGAAGGAGGATCAAGATCTCCACCAAGTTTCGTCCTTCACCACCAACTCATCTCCAAGTTCATCACCAACCCTAGATCATCAAGATCCAAGTGTTACCTCCAAGTTTCTTGGTTCATTGGAGTTCTAAACACCTGGTATACCTTCTATTCTCTTTTCCTTATGCGAATTCAACCCATAATCTCCAAATTCACGTCGATCTAGAAAACCCTAATCTGCTGATCTCGCAGAGTGCGGACTTGTCCGGTCCCTAGCGGAGTAGTCCGATCTTTCTGGTTAAATTGTGTTGAATTAATTCTTAAATTTGATCTAATCGACCCCAAACCTGTATAAACTTGTTAAAATCTATTGGAGCTAGTTAGTGATTATTAAAAGCAATCTAGTGACAAGTTCTACCTTGCATTGCATCAATCATGCATGTCATGTCATATTGAGTAATATTTGTGCACTCTTTGATTGTGTTTCTTGTTTTGTATGTTTATTGTGTGGATTAGACGGATTTGCGCTAGAGAGTGCCACGGAGGATCTACAACATCAGGAGTTTGAAGGCTTTGACCATAATCAACAGCAAGAGCAAGGCAAGTGTCCTTGAAGCATATTGATCCTGTTTTTAAAATAAATGTTTTGTTTGCAAAATTGCATGCTTGTGTCAAATTGATGGGAATCCTATGGTAGGAAGTTTACTAGCTTTGTTTAACCAACCTTGTCACCTGGAATTTATGGTAGAGAGTCGGGATGGGATTTTTACCCTTTTGCTTCGCTTAATTAACTGGGATGGGAAACAACTATATCACTCAATTTAATTATGCATGGATGAGATTATGGTTAACATGAACTGGTTAAACATGGTATGGTAATGGAAGATGTGAGCAAGCCTGGTATGTGGATGGGTTGGATGTTATGGTGGTTTGCTTGCTTTAGATCTAAGGACCGGTTCATGCGAGAATAAGCCAGGACTACAGTGCCACTACGAGGCCAAGTATGGGTGCGGCGTAGCTAATTAATTAGGGATTTGCTAGTGCTGTTTGGACCATTGTGGATGCTCGGGGAAGGGGTAGTCGGATTGGGTTTGTTGATGATTGGTGGGACTACCCTAGGATCCGAATGGCTCAAGAGGGGGCCCTTGGTTGAAGATGTGCTCTGCGGGAGACATCGCCACCGGTGAAACCTCAGTGGGGTCTAAATAGGCTAGTAATCCCTTTGTAAAGGCTATTTTGCGATCTCTTGGCCACACACCAACGGAAGTGTGTAATGTGACCGACGGGTCATGGGCATAAGGGAGGTTCTTAGTCGCCGAAGGGTGATGAAATCACAAACACGTGGGTAAAGAGGTACAAACTCTGCAGAGTGTTAACTAAAACTATCATGATAGCCGTGCTCCTGGTTATGAGCGCCTGGACAACTTCCATGATTAGAAGGAAATTGGTAATTGGGAAGGTTATGGTTTGGTAATAGTTATGGATGGTTATGGATCTATTTTGGGTATTGAATATGGTTATTGGCAATGGTGAAATCTGGAATTAATGATGGTAATGAATTCGGATTTGGTATTATGGTATTACTTACGATTATGATGGGTTTATTTCACATACATATATATATTGCTTTTCAAATGTTTTACTGTACTTTTCAGCACTTTGCCATTATTATTGTCGTCATTTGAATCAGCCACATGTCATACTTTCCACACTTGCTGAGTACGACATGTACTCACTCTTGCAATCCCCCCCCCAACAGTTGCAGGTCAGGACTGGGATTTTAATGGTGATAATGCGGAGTTCTAGGCCGTGTCTACCGTCAGCTTGCCTGTGGTGTTGATTGGAGCTGCGCATACATACCCTGTCACTTATGCTGCATAGTTGCTTAGTTTGCTTAATTAGTTTATTTCCGCTGCATTAGTTGAACCTGTCATTAATATTCATTAGAGCTTGTATTCAAGGATACAATGAATTATGTAGTAAGAGTACTTATTTAATAATTTGAGCTGTGGTAATTATCTGTTTATCATTTGTGAATCACTCGTGTATGTGTGTTGAACGTCCTGGGCACACATATGCGTTAGCTTGGTTCATTTTCGGAACCGGGCGTCAAAGATTGGTATCAGAGCCACAGGTTGACCGTAGGATGCAGCCTAGATAGAATGGACACTTTAGAGCACATAGGAGCACTCAGGAATCGATGTGTTTGCTTGGTGTGCTGTTTGCTGTATATATTGGTTGCTTGTGTGCTTAATAGAGGATTTTGGGATGCTTTAGCATTGCCATGTCCACCTAGGCTAGTGTAGCTAGTTGTTTAGTTTCATATCCCTTGATGCATATAGTTGGGGCGTTTTCTAATTCTTACCTACTGCTTTTCTTCAGATGGTGAGGACTCGCAACCAGAGGGATGGCAATGATGAAGAGGAGAACAATGGAGTGCCTCAGAACAACAATGGGCAAGGATCTACTCATGGAGCTATCAACATCGAGCAGCTATTGGCCATGCAAAACCAGCTCATGCAGACCATGATACAAACTATGGGACAGCTGCAGGCTGGCAATATCAACAATCAGCCCCACATGCCTCCACCGCCACCCCCACCTCCTCATAACCGATTGGGAGAGTTTATGAGGACTAGGCCGCCGACCTTTGCTCAAGCTGCTGACCCTATGGATGCGGACGATTGGCTCAAGTCCGTGGAGAAGAAGCTGGCTATTGTCCAATGCAGTGACCGGGAGAAGGTCTTGTTTGCTTCTCATCAACTAGTTGGAGCAGCTGCAGATTGGTGGGATTCTTATTGCAATGCTCATGAGAACCAAGAGAGAATTACCTAGGCGGAATTCAAGGAGAGTTTCCGTTCTCATTATGTGCCGGAAGGTGTTATGATCTTGAAGAGGCAAGAATTTGAGAACTTGAGACAAGGAAAATCAAGCGTGAGTGAATATCTCAATAAGTTCACTCAACTCTCAAGATATGCGCCTGAGGATGTTAGCCGGGACAGCCGGAAGCAATACTTGTTCATGAGGGGATTGAACAATACGATCCAAGTGCAATTGCTCAACTGTGATTATGTCAATTTTCAGAAGCTTGTGGACAAAGCAATTGTGGTTGAGAACAAGATCCGTGAGATGGAGCAAGAAATCAAGAGGAAGGCGCCATATCAAGGACAGCAACAAGGAAGTAATGTGCGCCCTCGCTTTGCGCCGCCCAATGCGCCTCATTACAGCTCCTCTATTCCTGCTCAGCGCCCTGGTTATGCACCGCGCCCAACTCAGTTTGTGCAGCAGCGCCCTGTCATGCAAGCACCTAGGCCTCCGATGCCTTATGCACCTCGTGCTGATTTTCCTGGAGCCAATGTTCAAAACCAAGCTCGTCCCAATAATTCTGGTGGAGTTAAGAAGTGCTATACTTGTGGAGAAGCTGGACACTTTGCACATCAATGTCCTAAGTCGGGCCTTGGTCAAGGAAGCAATGCATCGAGGCAAAACCCAAGACCTAATGGAGGACAGCCACAAGGAAGCCATGGACAGCAGAATTTTGCTCGTGGCAACGTGAACCATGTCTCTACGGAGGATGCTCAACAAGCGGATGACGTGGTCATTGGTATGTTTCTCGCCAACTCCAACCCCGCGACTATGTTATTTGATTCTGGAGCATCGCATTCATTCATTGCATCGAAGTATGTTGCCAAGTATAGTTTGCCTATCTCTCATATGAAGTTTACCCTGTTGGTTAAGTCTCCTGGAGGAGAGATGAGGACAAATATAGTATGTCCAAAAGTAAGCCTTAGAATAAGGGGGGTAGACTTCTCCGCCAACCTCATTGTTTTAGATTCTCAAGGGTTGGATATTATACTTGGTATGGACTGGTTGAGGAAGCACAATGGAGTTATTGAATGTGCCACAAAGACGGTGAAGTTGACTAATGAAGAAGGGATCACCGTAGAATTTGAAGCAACCCAACATGCACCGAAGCAATTAGAGCTGAATCATATGGACGGTGTCGCAATTGAGGAGATTCCAGTGGTGTGTGAATTTTTGGATGTTTTTCCGGACGAGTTGTCAGGTATGCCACCCGATCGAGACATTGAGTTTGTTATTGATTTAATACCTGGAACTGCACCTATAGCCAAGAGGCCGTATAGGATGCCTCCTATGGAATTAGCGGAGCTCAAGAAGCAAATTCAAGAGCAATTAGAGAAGGGTTTTATTCGCCCTAGCTCTTCACCTTGGGGAGCGCCCGTCCTATTTGTGGACAAGAAGGACGGAACCCAAAGGATGTGCGTGGATTACCGAGCTCTCAACGAGGTAACAATCAAGAACAAGTACACCTTGCCACGCATAGAAGACTTGTTTGATCAGATGAAGGGTGCTTGTGTCTTCTCTAAGATTGACTTGAGGTCGGATACTTTCAAATGAAGATTAGACCATCGGACATACCCAAGACAGCTTTTAGGACACGGTATGGATCTTATGAGTACACCGTGATGTCTTTTGGATTGACAAATGCACCTGCCTACTTTATGTACCTCATGAATAAGGTCTTCATGGAGTACTTGGATAAGTTCGTTGTGGTGTTTATTGATGATATTATGATCTACTCGAAGGATGAGAAGGAACATGAGGAACACTTGAGGCTTACGTTGCAGAAACTGAGGGAGCATCAATTGTATGCCAAGTTCAGTAAATGTCAATTCTGGTTACGGGAAGTTTCCTTCTTAGGCCATATTATTTCCGGAGGAGGAGTATCAGTTGACCCAGGGAAGGTGAGAGATGTGCTAAAGTGGGAACCGCCACAGAATGTCAAGGAAATTTGGAGTTTTCTTGGGATGGCTAGGTATTACCGTTGATTCATCAAGGACTTTTCCAAGATAGTCAAGCCTATGACGGAGTTGCTAACGAAGGGAAAGGCGTTCCAATGGACTGAAGCTTGTTAGGATAGCTTTGAGGAGTTAAAGAAGCGGTTGACAACAGCCCCAGTTTTGGTATTGCCGGATGTAAGCAAGAGTTTTGACATTTATTGCGATGCATCAAGACAAGGGCTTGGATGTGTATTGATGCAAGAAGGTCAAGTGGTCGCCTATGCGTCAAGACAATTGAAGAAACATGAGCAGAATTACCCCACGCACGATTTGGAACTCGCGGCCGTGGTACATGCATTGAAGATTTGGAGACACTATATTCTTGGACATAGGTGTGAAATTTACACGGATCATAAGAGTTTGAAGTATATTTTCACACAAACGGATTTGAACTTGAGGCAACGAAGATGGTTAGAGCTCATCAAAGATTATGATATGGGAATCAACTATCATCCGGGAAAAGCCAATGTAGTGGCCGATGCTTTGAGTAGAAAGGGAGTAAGCCATCAACTTACAGTTCGAGAGTTACCGTCCGAGTTATGTAAGGAGTTTGAACGGTTGAACCTCGGGTTTGTAAACGAGATGGAGATGATGGAGTTAAACCCAACCTTGGAGCAAGAAATTCGAGAGGCACAACCCACAGATGAGGAGATCAAGGAAATCAAGGAAAGAACCGAAGAAGGGAGAGAATTCATATTTGACAAGGATGAACATGGTACCTTATGGCTTGGAAAGAGGATCGTTGTGCCTAATGTAAAGCATATTCGGGAGACAATATTAAAGGAGGCACATGACTCGCCTTACTCGATTCACCCTGGTTGTACGAAGATGTACAAAGACTTGAAGACTTGCTATTGGTGGAATAGCATGAAGAAGGACATAGCTGAATACGTAGCACTGTGTGATGTGTGCCAACGAGTCAAGGCGGAACATCAAAGGCCAGTTGGATTATTGCAACCGTTGAAGATTCTGGAATGGAAGTGGGAAGAAATTGGTATGGACTTCATAGTTGGGTTACCGCGTACTCAGTCCGGGTATGACTCAATTTGGGTAATTGTGGATCGCTTAACCAAGTCAGCTCATTTTGTCCCTGTGAAGACCAAGTATACAGCTGCACGATTGGCCGAAATATACATGGAGCATATTGTGTGTCGACATGGAGTCCCTAAGAAGATAGTCTCGGATAGAGGTTCTCAATTTACCTCCAGATTTTGGCAAAAATTGCATGAAGCTTTGGGAACGAGGTTGAATTTTAGTTCAGCATATCATCCTCAAACGGATGGACAAACCGAGAGGACCAATCAGATTTTGGAGGACATGTTAAGAGCTTGTGCTTTAAAGCATGGGAAAAGTTGGGACAAAAGCTTGCCATACGCAGAATTTTCATACAACAATAGTTACCAAGCAAGCTTGAAAATGTCACCATATGAAGCGCTTTATGGGAGGAAGTGTAGGACACCTTTATTCTGGAATGAGGTAGGAGAAACTCAAGTATTTGGTCCGGACATGTTGCAAGAAGCCGAAAAGCAAGTCCAAATAATTCGTGGAAACTTGAGGGCTGCCCAATCAAGGCAAAAAGGCTATGCGGATAATAGGAGAAGGAAATTAGCCTTTGAAATAGGAGATTTTGTTTACCTCAAGGTGTCACCAATGAGAGGTCATAAGAGTTTTAACATAAGAGGCAAGCTCGCACCTCGTTATATTGGACCATTCAAGATTTTGGACAAAAGAGGAGAAGTAGCATATAAGTTGGAGATGCCAGCTCATCTTTCAGACGTACATGATGTGTTTCATGTTTTCCAACTCAAGAAGTGTCTCAGGGTACCGGAAGATCAAGTGCCAATGGAAGAATTGGAACTAGAGGAAGATTTGACGTATGCCGAGCAACCAGTCAAAATCTTGGAAACCAAGGAGAGAGTCACAAGGAACAAGGTTATTAGATGGTGTAAGGTTCAATGGAAGCACCACACAGAAAAAGAAGCAACTTGGGAGCTAGAGGATGATATCAAGAAGGAATTTCCCTATCTCTTCTCTTCCGCGTCGAATCTCGAGGGCGAGATTCATTTTAAGGGGGGTAGGTTTGTAACACCCTCATTTTCATGCATCATGCCTTGCATGCACTCATATACATGTTTAACATTAACCCATAACAAGAGGAACAAGTTTAAAATTGATTGGAACAAAACCGCACTTAAAAATGTAGGAAAGTGCGGCCTAGTCCGGTTTTGCTGAGGACTAGTCCGATTTCTCTCTGTCTAAAAACGGACTTGTCCGTTTTTGCAGCGGATTAGTCCGATACTTGCCCCTGGAAAACTTCGGACTTGTCAGATCTTGTGCGGACTAGTCCGATGTTCCATGAATCCTTGAAAATTTGCTAAGTCCCTGGACTTTTCCGGACTAGTCCGGTGTCCCAGCAGACTTGTCCGTTTTCCTTTCTGACTAGGATCAGACTTGTCCGATTTTAGGCCAGACTTGTCCGATTTTCTCTCTGGACGACTTCGGACTAGTCCGGTCCTGTCCGGACTTGTCCGATATTTCGTGACTCCGAGATTGACCTTTTGTTTTACGACTTGTTTCTTGGGTTTCACGTCAAGTGGACCTAGGGACGTCATGCCCAACTCTTTTAGAGCCCATGTGGGACTCTAAACCGGCCTCTACTCATCCTAAACTCGAAATCCATCTAACCCTAGCCTCCACGTCTATATAAACAACCCCACCCCTTGGTTTGACATCTATTTGCCACTTTTCCACCCACCCAAACCCTAGTTCGTGGGGATCCACCATCAAGGAGGGAGGAGAAGATCCCAAACAAGAAGAAGAAGAGGAGGAAACGAAGGAGGATCAAGATCTCCACCAAGTTTCGTCCTTCACCACCAACTCATCTCCAAGTTCATCGCCAACCGTAGATCATCAAGATCCAAGTGTTACCTCCAAGTTTCTTGGTTCATTGGAGTTCTAAACACCTGGTATACCTTCTATTCTCTTTTCCTTATGCGAATTCAACCCATAATCTCCAAATTCACGTCGATCTAGAAAACCCTAATCTGTTGATCTCGCAGAGTGCGGACTTGTCCGGTCCCTAGCGGACTAGTCCGATCTTTCTGGTTAAATTGTGTTGAATTAATTCTAAAATTTGATCTAATCGACCCCAAACCTGTATAAACTTGTTAAAATTTATTGGAGCTAGTTAGTGATTATTAAAAGCAATCTAGTGACAAGTTCTACCTTGCATTGCATCAATCATGCATGTCATGTCATATTGAGTAATATTTGTGCACTCTTTGATTGTGTTTCTTGTTTTGTATGTTTATTGTGTGGATTAGACGGATTTGCGCTAGAGAGTGCCACGGAGGATCTACAACATCAGGAGTTTGAAGGCTTTGACCATAATCAACAGCAAGAGCAAGGCAAGTGTCCTTGAAGCATATTGATCCTGTTTTTAAAATAAATGTTTTGTTTGCAAAATTGCATGCTTGTGTCAAATTGATGGGAATCCTATGGTAGGAAGTTTACTAGCTTTGTTTAACCAACCTTGTCACCTGGAATTTATGGTAGAGAGTCGGGATGGGATTTTTACCCTTTTGCTTCGCTTAATTAACTGGGATGGGAAACAACTATATCACTCAATTTAATTATGCATGGATGAGATTATGGTTAACATGAACTGGTTAAACATGGTATGGTAATGGAAGATGTGAGCAAGCCTGGTATGTGGATGGGTTGGATGTTATGGTGGTTTGCTTGCTTTAGATCTAAGGACCGGTTCATGCGAGAATAAGCCAGGACTACAGTGCCACCACGAGGCCAAGTATGGGTGCGGCGTAGCTAATTAATTAGGGATTTGCTAGTGCTGTTTGGACCATTGTGGATGCTCGGGGAAGGGGTAGTCGGATTGGGTTTGTTGATGATTGGTGGGACTACCCTGGGATCCGAATGGCTCAAGAGGGGGCCCTTGGTTGAAGATGTGCTCTGCGGGAGACATCGCCAGCGGTGAAACCTCAGTGGGGTCTAAATAGGCTAGTAATCCCTTTGTAAAGGCTATTTTGTGATCTCTTGGCCACACACCAACGGAAGTGTGTAATGTGACCGACGGGTCATGGGCATAAGGGAGGTTCTTAGTCGCCGAAGGGTGATGAAATCACAAACACGTGGGTAAAGAGGTACAAACTCTGCAGAGTGTTAACTAAAACTATCATGATAGCCGTGCTCCCGGTTATGAGCGCCTGGACAACTTCCATGATTAGAAGGAAATTGGTAATTGGGAAGCTTATGGTTTGGTAATGGTTATGGATGGTTATGGATCTATTTTGGGTATTGAATATGGTTATTGGCAATGGTGAAATCTGGAATTAATGATGGTAATGAATTCGGATTTGGTATTATGGTATTACTTACGATTATGATGGGTTTATTTCACATACATATATATATATATATATTGCTTTTCAAATGTTTTACTGTACTTTTCAGCACTTTGCCATTATTATTGTCGTCATTTGAATCAGCCACATGTCATACTTTCCACACTTGCTGAGTACGACATGTACTCACTCTTGCAACCCCCCCCCCCCCAACAGTTGCAGGTCAGGACTGGGATTTTAATGGTGATAATGCGGAGTTCTAGGCCGTGTCTACCGTCAGCTTGCCTGTGGTGTTGATTGGAGCTGCGCATACATACCCTGTCGCTTATGCTGCATAGTTGCTTAGTTTGCTGAATTAGTTTATTTCCGCTGCATTAGTTGAACCTGTCATTAATATCCATTAGAGCTTGTATTCAAGGATACAATGAATTATGTAATAAGAGTACTTATTTAATAATTTGAGCTGTGGTAATTATCTGTTTATCATTTGTGAATCACTCGTGTATGTGTGTTGAACGTCCTGGGCACACATATGCGTTAGCTTGGTTCATTTTCGGAACCAGGTGTCACACCATGTCCGGCCCTATAGACGATTCTGGGACCTTTACTCTCCAAGATCTGGGCAAGATGATGAGCCAGATGATGGGACAGATCGACTCCATCAACAAGCGTTTGGATCGCCATGACGTGCGCCTTGCACGCATTGAGAAGTCCCCGAAGACGGACAACTCCAAGCACGAAGATCTGAAGCACACACCGCGAGGCAGCAACGGCCCCCGTGATGTTGGCGCAACCAGGGGCGCGCTGCTCCTGATGACGGCAGGCTGCACCATCACAAGATCAGTTTTCCCAAATACGACGGGGAAACTGATCCTCTGACATGGCTCAACAAGTGCGAAGCATACTTCCGCGGGACACGAACGATGCCTGAAGAAAAGGTGTGGATCGCGTCTCTCCACCTGCAGGGTCTCACAGCTGACTGGTTCATTGCGATGGAACGGGAGTGCGACATCGTGTCCTGGGAGCGGTTCGCGGACTTCATCAACATGTGCTTCGGACCCCTGCTCCGCTCCAACGACTTGGCTGAGATTAAAGATCTCCGTTGCACTGGTACAGTTGAGGAGTACCAACGTCAGTTCCTGGTCCTTCTCAACTGCAACCAAGATCTCAGTCAACGACACCAGATCAACCTTTTCACGGCTGGCCTAGGCGACCCACTTCGTACTAGTGTGGAACTGCAGTGCCCTACAAACTTGCAGACGGCTATGAGTCTGGCCAGGGCCTTCGAACGACAATTCGCGGCATCAACGGACAGCGGGGCACTGAAGGGTGCCACCTCTCAACGCTCTACACGCCCTTCCCCTGTGTCACATGCTGCGAATACAGCCTCTGGTGGTGGTTCTGTTGCACCTGCTCTGACATCTTCAGTGACAGCATCCTCACGTCTGCGCCTCAAGCGTCTCACGGTGGACAAGATGGCTGCTAAACGAGCAAGCGGAGAGTGCTATCACTGCCCGGAGCGGTACACGCTGGATCATAAGTGTGCCGGCAAGGGCATCTTCCTCCTCGAGCTTGACGATGATATCGACGATGTTGACACGGCCATTGCCGACCTGGGCATCTCGCTACACGTGCTAACCGGCATCGACCTTGCCAACATGATGAAGCTCCAGGTCGACGTCCGCGGCAAGCGATTCACCGCACTAGTTGACACGGGCTCCACTCACACCTTCATCAGGGAACCCCTCATCAAGGATCTCGGCCTGGTGATGTTGTCGCGGGCAGGCGTCGCCCTTCGGGTCGCCAACGATGACTCTATCTCCTGCACAGGCATCTGTCCATGTGTACCCTTGATAATTGCAGGAGATCGCTTCGACGTCACATGCTACGTGCTACCACTTGATAGCTGCAACTTCGTTCTGGGAGTTCAGTGGTTGCGGTCCTTGGGACCCATCCTCTGGAACCTTGAGAATCTCACTATGAAGTTGTGGTGCGGAGAACGTGAGGTGGTCTGGACGGGGTTGCGCAGCTCATCCCTTGTGTGTGCTTCCCTGGTACCATCTACCGACATGATGGGAGCCCTCCTGGCAAGCTTCCAAGAGCTCTTCGACGAGCCACACGGCCTTCCTCCTCCACGGCACCATGACCACCGCATCAGGCTCCTGCCGGGCACAGCTCCAGTAGCTGTCCGGCCGTACCGCTACCCCCAGCTTATCAAGGACGAAATTGAGAAGCAATGCGCCGAGATGCTTCGCCAGGGCATCATCCGAGAGTGCACCTCCGCATTCTCCTCGCTAGTGTTGTGGTCTGAAAGGCCGACGGCATGTGGCGCTTCTGCATCGACTACTGCGAGCTCAACGCCCGAACTTTGAAAAACAAGTTCCCAATTCCGATGGTCGATGAGCTGCTGGACGAACTCCACGGCGTGAGGTTCTTCACCAAGCTCGACCTCCGCAGCGGATACATCCAGGTGCGCATGCACCCAGTCGACATCGACAAGACGACATTCCAAACTCATTGAGGCCACTATGAGTTTTTGGTGATGCCATTTGGCCTCACCAATGCGCCGTCCACGTTCCAGTCATTGATGAACGACGTTCTTGACCCCTACATCAGGAAGATTGTACTTTTCTTCTTTGATGATATTCTGGTGTATAGCAGGACATGGGCCGAACACCTCCAGCATGTCAAGCAGGTGTTCCAAACACTAAGGGCGCACAAGCTGTTCTTCAAGAAATCCAAATGCTCCTTCGGCCAGGAATTTGTGTCCTACTTGGGACACATCATCTCCTCCCAGGGCGTGGCGATGGATCCGACAAAGGTGGAGGCTGTGGAGCGTTGGCCTACACCTCGGTCCCTATGAGCCTTGCGAGGCTTTCTCGGACTCACTGGCTACTACCGCAAGTTCATTGCGGGGTATGGCGCGGTGGCTGCACCCCTCACCGCCCTCCTCAAACGTGAGGCGTTTCACTAGACCGACGACGCGCAGGACGCCTTCTCTCAGCTCAAGCAGGCGCTGATGACAGCACCTCTACTTCAGATACCGGACTTCGACAAGCGCTTCGTCATCGACTACGACGCATCGAGCGCCGGCTTCGGGGCGGTCCTGCACCAGGGTGACGGTGCCATCGCCTTCTTCAGCCGCGCCGTAGCTCCTCACCACCAAAAGATACCGGCTTATGAGCGCGAGCTAATCGGCCTTGTGAAGGCTATACGCCACTGGCGGCCTTATTTGTGGGGCCGTCCCTTCACTGTTCGGACTGATCACTTCAGTCTGATGTACATCCTAGATCAGCGCCTAATGACAATTACTCAACATGCTTGGGTGAGCAAGCTTTTTGGCTATGATCTGTAGGTTGAGTATAGGCCGGCATGTCTGAACTGGGCAGCTGACTCCCTGTCCCGCCAAGATGAGGAAGACGTGGCGATCCACACCATCTCAGCGCCAGTCTTCCACCTCTTCGACTCACTTCGCACCTCAATCGCCGCGGACCAGCAGGTGCAGCAGTTGCGCGTCCAGCTCCAGGAGGGAGCCGCACCAGATGGCTGGTCCGAGCGTGACGACCTTCTCTTGTACAAAGGTAAGCTCTTTGTTCCCGAGATGTTCGGCCTGTGGCCCTCCCTCTTGGCTGAGGCCCATGATGGGGGCCACGAGGGCATCCAGAAGACAGCATACCGGTTGCGCCTATCATTCTACAGCCCTTCGCTCCTACACAGAGTTCGGGAGTTTGTTCGTGGTTGTGCCACCTGCCAGCGCAATAAAACAGACCATCTACATCCAGCCCGGCTTCTACAACCTCTTCCTGTACCTTCGGAAATCTGGAGTGATATCTCCATGGATTTTGTCGAAGGTTTTCCGAAGGTTGGAGGTAAATCAGTGATCCTGACAGTGGTGGACCATTTCTCCAAGTACGCCCACTTCATTCCCTTGAGCCACCTGTACAGTGCTGCGTCAGTGGCACGGGCGTTCTTCGACGACATCGTACGTCTCCATGGCTTCCCCTGCTCTATCGTCAGCGACCGCGACACCGTCTTCACCAGCTTGTTCTGGTCGGAATTGTTCAGACAGGCTAGCGTACGTCTGCAGCTCAGCTCCGCCTTCCATCCGCAGTTTGACGGCCAGTCTGAGGTCGTCAACAAAGTTATCACCATGTACTTGCGCTGCTTGGCTGGTGACCGACCCAAGACGTGGCTGCAGTGGCTTCCATGGACAGATTACTGTTACAACACCTCTTATCAGATGGCCATCAAATGTTCACCGTTCAGAGTGGTCTATGGCAGGGACCCTCCAACCATTATTTCATATCAGTAGGGTGTGTCCAGGGTAGCTGCCGTTGACAAGCAGCTCAAAGATAGAGATGAATTCTTGGCTGAAATCAAAAACAGACTTGTGCAGGCACAAGTCACCATGAAAAGCTATGAAGACAAGTCCCGTCGGGAGGTGGAATTTCAAATTGGTGATTGGGTTTGGTTGCGGATTCATCACAGAACAGCTGTGGGAGTTATAGTGGCACCTCCATCAAAGATTGGACCAAAATATTTTGGACCTTATTAGATTATCCAACGCATCAGGACTGTGTCTTATAAACTCCAGCTACCTCCCCAAGCCAGGATACATGATGTTTTCCATGTGTCGCTGTTGGAAAAATTGAGAGTCCTGCTCCAGCTCAGGTGGTGCCTCTGCCACCTCTTCTCCATGGGCGTGTTGTACCTACGCCTGAAAAGATACAAAGGACGCGCTTGAACAGAGGAGTCTGAGAATTGCTTGTCAAGTGGGCAGGACATTCTGAAGCTGATGCAACATGGGAACAACTAGAAGATTTCAAGATGAAGCACCCCACCTTCAAGCTCGAGGACGAGCTCTTTGTCGGGAAGGGGGGAAATGTTGTGGACGCGTTTGTGAGCCGCCAATATGGCCGACGTGGGGCCCACGACGCCCACAACTGCACTGCTGCAGTCCAGCCGCACCAGAGAAGCTGAAGGTCTTCTAGAAGATTTATTAGATTAAGGAAAGTTTAAAGAATAAAGGAATTAGAGATTAGGGTGATTTTAAATTAGGTAGTATTAGATTGAGAGGAGTTTAAATAGAAATAAAGAGTCCCCAACCGATCTGGTTGGGTGCGTGCGGCCAGGGGGCGTGCGGCCAGGGGGTCCTCCCACTGTATAAGCAACCCCCTCCCTCTTGTAAAATCATTCAGGAAATAAGAATTGCCCCATTAAGGTTATTCTTCTCCTTGGGTCACCGTGGCTTCAAACCCTAACTCTAGCCGTCGTGACATCTTCCCTCCCCCACCGCGGTACGTGCTGCGCAGCAACAGTCAAGCCTCCCTCTTCCTCTCCTCTCCCCTGCGCAGCTCTAGGCGCAGCCAGGGAGGTCCCCTCCACCATGTTTCACAGCACTTCCTGACTGAATACAGACTCGTTTTTCCAAAAAAACTGCTGCAATGGCCTTACTCTCTGCCTCAGCTGGAAGGTCTCTCCAAGAGACGAAACCAATTATGTGGTATGCAATCCTGCCACTGAGGAATGGGTAGTACTGCCTGATTCTGGCGATGAAAGCATTGCGCATCAGTACCGTTTGGGTTTTGACTCAGTCGTGTCACCCTACTTTCATGTGTTTCAGATCCCGTTTGGGTGGTGCAGTGCTTTTACAATCAAAACTATACTACTTGAAGTTCAGCGTTTGCTGCATCAGCCAAATGTGCCTGATGTTGAAAATGATTGCTATAATCTACTTATCAAGGTTAGATGACACTTTGACTTAGTGACCAATGTAGGTTATTCATTCCTCCTTCGACATTTGTTAATATAAATAATGTCAATATTTTCAGGATCCAGCGGAATATAAGAGACGTGTTCGGGAGCAAGCAGGACGGTACAATTTAGATTGATCGATGGGAGCTTCATCGTCGATCTACAATGAATGTAGCATGATTTTTGTT
The DNA here is from genome assembly GCA_036927565.1 of Tuctoria greenei. Taxonomy (NCBI): domain Eukaryota; kingdom Viridiplantae; phylum Streptophyta; class Magnoliopsida; order Poales; family Poaceae; genus Tuctoria; species Tuctoria greenei. The sequence goes on along the minus strand of JAYESD010000003.1, from coordinate 69,328,197 downwards.
CAGTGTGTAAAGAAATTATCTTTGAACAATTGTAAAACCTCTAATGGTGTATTATCACAATTAAGCCAGCCTCACTGGTGATCGAGCATTTCCTATAATGCATTACTGTACTAGTATCCGCTAGCTCATCTGTGTTTTTTTCCTGATACAATTTTGCCTGCACGACTACATGCGGTTGTGATATATAATTGCAACTGCATCCCTGTAATTTCAATGAAAACCGCTTATGATAATTAAACAATGACCGCCACTGAAAATACATGATCTTCTTAGGCCGTTGTTAATCAAGAACCGGCTATGAAGTTCATTGCATTACAGACGGTTATTAATTAAGAACCGCCAACGAAGATCATGTATTTACTCAGACGGTTGTTCCTTAAAATCCATCTGTGAAGTTCATTGCATTACAGACGGTTATTAATCAAGAACCGCCAACGAAGATCATGTATTTACCCAGACGGTTGTTTCTTAAAATCCGTCTGTGAAGTTCATGGCATTGCAGGCGGTTAATAATTAATAACCGTCTGTGAAGATCATGTATTTACCCTGACGGTTGTTTCTTAAAATCCGTCTGTGAAGTTCGTTGCATTACAGGCGGTTCTTAATTAAGAACCGATTCTGAAGATCATGTATTTACCCAGGCGGTTGTTCTTTAAAATCCGCCTGTGTTGTTCTTTCATCACAGACGGTTATTATATCATTCGTCATCACAGTCGCATATTTTTAAGGACCGCCTGTGTTTGAAAAATTGAGGCGTCTGTAAAAATGCTTTTTGTAGTAGTGTACAGATATATCACAGGTGTTAATATATACTCGTCAGAGACCGGAGTTTGGAGTCACAAGGAAAATGGTTGGGGTGATGATGAGATGCAGATATTTTGCAATAGAGGTGTCTTTTCCAACGGAATGCTGCACTGACTCACCAGTGAGTTTAAGATGCTAGCAGTTGACACTGAGGGCAAGACATGGAGGACCATTTCTTTGCTGGAAACTATGTGCTGAAAACATTGGTTAGATTCTCTTGCTTTTATTGGTCAATCTCAAGGGCTATTGTATTATATAAATATGAGAATCAATGACGCCTCCAAATTGTCAGTCTGGATTCTTGAGGACTATAATAGTGATGAATGGATATTTAAGTACAACATCAGCACCTCACAGCTTTTTGGAGAGCTTTTCAGGGAGAAGAATCCCATGTTTCAACGGGACTATGCTTTGGTCGCAATCCATCCTGAATGCAATTTGATTTTCTATGTTTGGAGATGCGAGGATATGTTACTGTCATATGACATGGACCGTGGTCAAGTTCGTGTTATCTGCAGGCTCAAAGAGTACTTGTCTGACATGCCCTTTCCTCCATATCTTCCCTATGTTCCATTTTTCTCACACATTGGCAGACCAAGAGTAGAAGCATGATTCCAGGGTGGAGGTTGACGGTTGATACCGCCTATTATATTGATTATTTTGCAAATGTTGGACTTCAGTTTATTTCGATTAAACCATTGAACTACAACTTGTAGACTAACGACTTTTCCTTTTCCTCCATATTATTTGGTTTCTATTCAATGCAGTCCTGAACTCTTGATAGCTCCTATGAAATGCTTTCAGTCATTCAACTCTGTAATTTGACTTTATGAAGATTACCTACTCCATTCCAAAATATTTATCACTCTCTAGTTTATTTTTTGAACTAAAGAATAACAAATATTTTGGGATGAAGAGCATACTTACTAAGCCTGCTTGCTTCTTGGCTCATATTACGTGCTATACTAAACCTGCTTGCTTCTAGGCTCATATTACGTGCTATGGCATATCTCGGATTATTTTCTTCCCACATACTCCTTCCGTTCTGAAAAGTTTGTTGTTTTGTAGTTCATTTCTGAACTACAAAATGACAAGTTTTTTGGGACGGGAGGAGTATATTATCTATTTGATGAATGTTTGGTGCTACAATAAACTTAAGTTGTATCCTCACAGGCAATCATTGTTTGCTCATAATAATACGGAAAAAGCAATTTATGGTGAAAAAATAGACCTTGAACACTATATATTGAGATGAAGAATACGCATTTCTGGATCTCTTCAACTTGTCCTCAATTCACGAAGTCCACAGTGTGACTCATAGTTTAAGAGACAGCAATCTCTTATGAAATGTATACTTCTTTTAAGTGAATTTTGGTCGCTGTTTCCATGTCCATATTTCCATATACTTTTTCTTCGAAAAATTGCCTCTGGGGCGTTTCATTAAGCAGAAAAGAATGTTTGATTACAGAGCAACCACCGATCGTGGAGAAGAAACCCAGAAAACAACAACTACTACATCCCACCGTTTACAAAGGTGAGTTGCAGCTCGCTAACAACACTGTCACCGCTTTGCATCCAGCAAACATCCACATGTGTAGTTCATCACGCAGCATATAAGAATAGACCCAATGTTGTTTTTTTTTGCGTCGAAAATACGGCTGTTTCGTTCCTTCCACACAGTCTAGCAGACCGCAATAACCAACGATACCTTTGCTTCTCGGATCTGACGACACCGGACACAGCCTAAGGAACCAGTCCGTGAGAAATTGAGCCGAATTCCAGCTAGTCGGATGCAGGCGGTCTTCATCGATCCATTGACTAATTCTTGCCCAGATTTGCAGGGACAGGGGGCATTCATGAAATAGATGATCTGCTGTCTCAAGATTCCGGATGCAAAGAGTGCAAACATAATTATTTGGCCAACTGCGGCGCTGCAGACGGTCCGACGTCCACAGCCGGTCTTGCAGCAGCAGCCAAAAGTGTCTTGTAGCGAGACGGCGCCTAGATCTTCCACACTACAGCCGGAAGTGGCGAGCATACACTCTCGTGGAACTGTAGCCAATAAGCTGAACGAGAAGAGTACTGGAGTGACGAGGCGAACTGCCAGGTAATAAAGTCTTCAACTTCGGGATGAAAGGTCATCCTGGCTTCCTCCACCAGAACCCATAATCTGAGGAAGTGAATAAGCTGATCAGGTGGCACTAACGGGAGGGTATCCCGTATCCAGCGCCCTTGGTGCAGAGCTCGGGATATCGAGTTGTATTTGTCTTTGCAGTGGGCATACAACTGAGGAAAGAGGAGAGCAGGCGCCAGAACATTAAGCCACCTAGAGTGTCAGAAGCTTGCTAATTTACCGTTACCCATCGAGACCATAGTAGCTACCGCGAAGAGGTTTCAGTCCGAGTCATCAATCGACAGAGTTGAACCGTGCCAAGCGCGATCTGTATGGATCCATTCCCCCATAACCACAAAAGTATTAGTGCCTGACTGAAGGTACCAAGGTCCACAATTCCGAGCCCTCCGAGGCTAAGAGGCCGGCAGACTGTCGACCAACTTACCTTACACTTACCTCTGTGCATCTGACCATCTCCAACCCAAAGGAAACACCGCCTAATTTTGTCCAAGGCCTTAATAAAATTTTTTTGGAGGTTTTAATACTGTCAGGGTACAGGTCGCCAAAGAACTCAAAGTGGTATGCACCAGCTCTTTTCTACCAGCAAAAGATAGTAGCTTACATTGCCAGCCTTTTAACCGATCTAAGGTGTGATCTTGCACCCCTTGAAGATGTGTCAACCTGAGACGCCCAGGCACTAGAGGCAGACCAAGGTAAGTGAGAGATCAAGAAGGCCTTTGACCCGTGAAGCCCGCTAGGACGGGATCCAGGTCAATGCCTTCGGAACAGATCGACACCACCGCTGATTTCTGCCAGTTAACCTTTAGTCTGGTAGCTTCACCAAATAGCCTTAAAATGTGCATGGTTGCTTGCATCGCATCTTGCGAAGGCTTGATAAAAAGCGACACATCGTCGGCGTACAATGATACGCGTAGTCGGGCATGCCGACCTAGGAGTGGAGAGAACAGACCATACTCAGTCGCCCTTTGGATGATCTGGTTAAGAGTGTCGATGACGATAATGAATAGATGAGGGGATAAGGGATCACCTTGCCGCAGGCAGCGCTCATGCTTGATCGGCAGGCCAGGCACACGATTAAGAAGGACTGAGGAGGACGCCGTAGAAAGAAGTGCAGACATCCAATCTCTCCATATCTTTGAAAAACCATGATGAAGCAAAACTTCTAGGAGATACTCCCATGATACAGAGTCGAAGGCCTTAGAAATATCAAGCTTAAGCAATAATATGGGTGTCTTCAATCTGTGACTTTGCCGCACTACATTCTGCACATAGAGTAAGTTCTCTTGGATATTGCGTTTCCTGATGGAAGCACTTTGGAAAGGAGAAATAATATCATTAATGATTTTCCGTAATCGGAGAGCCAATGCTTTGGAGAGCAGCTTCACAAAGGAATGGATTAGACTCATGGGACAGAATCCACGAGCCGAATCAGCCGCATCTGATTTTGGGAGCAGAGTTACCTGGGCAGTATTCATGCTCCGAAGAGAATTTGTCTGAAGGTCAAAGGACTGGACAAGACTGGATAAAAGCTGGCCAACAGCTTTTGTAGAACATGCCATTAAACCCATCAGGGTCGGGCGCTTTCTCGGCAGGTAATTCTGCCACACAGGCTGCCAACTCCTCTTCTGTGAATGGCATTATCAGGTTAGAATGGGGGATTTGCGGCAAGTCCATCTAGTCCAAATTCAGGGATAGGCGTTTTCCCAGCAGTTTACTTAAAGCCGCGCTGATATACTGGTGAAGCTCTCTCTATTTGTCCGCATGAGACCAGAGACATTGGCCATTACTCATTTGAGGCATGCGATGTACTTCTTTCGGGCACAATTATTAGCTTTAATATGGAAGAACTTGGTGCAAGCATCTGCAAATCAGAGCCAAGTTATCCTAGAAGCTTGGCGCCTGCGCGACCGCTCTATTGCAGCAAGACCAAGGGCCCTGGATTTAATATCCTTCCCGAGAAGGAGTTCTCCAGGGGAGAGGTTACTCTGCTCGGCTGCAAGGTCAAGACGGCCGATAATTTCATAGGCCACCGACAACTGCTCCCTCGCTTTCCCGAACAACTTCTTACCCCAAGATTTAAGAACCTTAGCTGTGCGCTGAAGCTTCTCATGGAGGGTGTACATCGGAGCCATGCCTTGAACTGGGTCCTCCGAGGCGGTTTGAACAATCCCTTGGAAGTATGGACCTTTGTCCAAAAAGTTTCAAAGCGAAAGGTAGGCTTATGGAAGGGTCTCTGCTGGGAGGATAGGCAAATAGGACAATGATCTGAGATTGCCGAAGAGAGGAGGGTGAATGGGATTGCGTAGGATCGAAGAGCACGTGAAAAGCTACCAGAGAGGGGGGTGAATGGTAGGTTTAAACTTTTTCAGCGAAAGCAGCGAAAACACCTCGGCAGAAAATCGATCTGTTAAAGAAATAATGTGTGCGACTAATCTAAATGTGATCAATCGTGAAAAAACAAGTATAGATTGTTAAGAATCAATTAACGAAGAAGTCACAACAAGAATCACGAAAAACTGTCAAGAAAAACTCAAGTTATGATCGAAAGATTGAACAAGGGTCAATCTGTTCTACCCGAGTAAAAAACCAGACCTGCAACACGAAGAAACTCGTGTAGATCAAAAACCACAAATCCAATGATTGTGAAATTTTCACAAATAAAGATACTCAAGTTGTGAAAACAACCCAAAAAGAATCACGTCAATTGGATCTGTAAAACTTGAGTTATGACAAAACAACGAAGCAACGTAGTGTTGTGCAGAAAATCGACGAGAAAAACTTGTCTGGAACAAGTCGGACGAATAAGGAACAAAAACTCCTCTATACTACAAATTTTATTGATCAGAACACAAGAGGAACAGCCCAAAATTGTCTCACCACGAGCTCTGGCCTCACTTATATAATCAGCCCTAAGGCCAACCCAATCCAAATTAGGACTCTAATACTACTCATTTTCAACCGAAACTTTCCATAACTACTCAAGACTCTTCTACAGGCAGATAGAAGCAATCTTAAAAATTCTAAACACCTTAGGAACGTACCAAATATTCCTAAAACAACTCAACTTTGTGACCCACACAAAATCTAACAAAAACAAACTCGAAACTTTCCATAAATGAACTATAACCACCACAACCGCAGTCTGAGACATAATCCATCCCAGTTGGACCTTTCCAACCATGTCTTCACTTTCATATCTCTTCATCAGCCTTGGAACAATGTTTCCACGTCCATGCTCCCCTTGCACATGTGCAAATACCTTCCAACAACGTCCACGATACCTTCATATGCATTGTTCTTGACACAAACATGTTGCATGACCTCCCGATCAACTCAACCTTAATTCCTTTAGAACCATTGTTGTTGAACCACATCTCCTCCCTAAGACTAGTTCAATGGATCCCGTCATCAGACATGTCTTGACCTCAATAAACACCCGCACATGAACAAACAACCAATTCTTCTGAGCACAAGTCCACGACTTGACTCACATTAGTCCCATAACCACAACACCTTGCGCGAGCACCTCACATAGGCATGTTGCAAACAGTTGCAAGATAATGCCAGCCTTAACCACCAAAACACACCGAAAACTTAGCAAATGAATACTAATCAAACCTTACCATAAGCGTAATGCAAGTTTGGAACATTGCAAATGAAAAATACAACAGCCACACGATTATTTCAACACATAGAAAGTTCGAACAGTCCAAAACAGCCGCTATGCATTATACAAGAAAAATTCGGGCATTCCAAAGCATTCGCTCATGTGCGGCTCATGTGAGAGAAGTTCGGACAATACGAAGTGGTCTTTTCAGCAATATTCAAAAATATGCGTGTGAACCCTCACTTTTATTTAAATTGACAATGTATTCAGCACACATAGGTCTCACAGATTGTCCCTCTCGTTGCTCCAAGTGAAGCGGCAGTTCATGAGAGGAATTTCCAGGAGCTGAGTTATATCAATCACCTTACGAAAGGAGCCCATAAGTTTTCTTTTCAAATTAAGGTTGTTCTTGTCCCGTGCTTCCAATATTAGGTTGAAGTCACCTATGCACAGCCAAGAGACACCACTGGGGGGGGACGAACTGATAAGATTTTTTGCAAGAAGACCTGTTTCTCCGCCTCCGTAGTTGGTCTGTAGACATTTGTGTGAAGGAAGGTCGCATTGCTCGGCCTGTGAAGCAAGGTCGTGGACAGGGAGAACTGATGCTACCTCGAGGAGAGAATAGAGATCTTCTCAGGGTCCCAAGCAGTGAGCACTCCACCACGCGTTCCCACAGCCGGCAAGAGAGCGAATTGAGACAAGGCGAGGTCTAAAAATTCTACCGCCAGACGGGGGTCTACCTGACTGAATGTGGTCTCTTTAATACACAGAACATTAGACTTTGTTGTTTGGATCAGTTGCTTCACAGCTTCTCTGCGGTCCGGCATGTTTAGCCCCAGGACATTCCAGTTAATCACAACTAAGTCATTACTCAAGGGTGACACCATAAAAACCACACAGATTACCATAATAGCTCTTTTCCAGCAGGGGCCTATTGACGGCTATTATATACCAATTTCACACGTCAATATAACTCAGTTATGTGAAGGAAATACCATTTCTTGCACACATCATCTTTCTATTTAACCTATTTCCACTTGTCCTTGGAGAAATAGTGCATGCAAACATTTTATGCAGAAAATGAGGTAAAAGAGAGGGAGCAATCCTATAAAATATCATCCCAGCCAATCAAGAGCGGACATGTGGCACCACATGGATCAAATAACCCACAAACAGAAGTATCGAGGCCATCCAACGGTGTATCACCTATATCAGTAAAACATACTCACCTATCAGGGACTGTAACACCCTCATTTTCACCATCATGCATTGCATACATTCTTATACATGTTTAATTAATTTTAATTTGATTCAAATCAATTATAAACATGTTCAAACTTGTTCAAAACCATTGTAACTAGTGAGTAAACATTAATAACAACTCATTAACCAGTTTTACCACATAATTGCATTAATCATGCACGTGATGTCATATTGAGTAATATATGAGCATTTATTGATTGTAATGTTTGTTTTGTATGTCTTTTGCGCGAAATAAAAGGTGTTGCTCTAGAGGGTGTTGTTGAGGACCTCCAGCACCAGAACTTTGAAGCCTTCGATACAAATCAATCTCAAGAGCAAGACAAGTGTCTTTGATCATTTTGATCTTGTTTTGAAATGTTTTGTTTGCAAAACTGCATGCTTGTGTCGAATTGATGGAAAACTCATGATAATTGTTTATTAGTCTTGTTTGACCATCATTGTCGCTTGGAATATATTGTAGAGAGTCGGGAAGGGTATTTTACCTTTTTGCTTTGCTCTAGTTAATTGGGATGGGAAAACAACCAAATGGCTTAATTATGAATTAATAAACTTATGGATGATGAGAATTGATGAACATGGATCATTGGTAATATGGGACTTGGGAGATCTAAGTAAGCATGGTTTGTGGATTGGTTTGGATGTTATGGTGGTTTGCTTGCCTTAGATCTGAAGACCGGTTTGTTCGAGAATATGCCAGGACAACAGTGCCACCACAGGGCCAAGTATGGGTGCGGCTTAGCCAATTAATTAGGTGTATTGCCAGCATTGTTTGGATCATTTGGAGGAGTGGGGAATAGGAGTCGGTTGGGTTTGCAATAGTGGCACGACTGCTCTGGGATCTGAACGGCACAAGAGGGGGCCCTTGGTTGGATGTGCTCACTTGGAGGCCTCAACAACGGTAAAACCTCAGTGGGTCTAAATATGATGGTAGTCCATTTGTAAAGGCTATTTTGTGATCTCTTGTCCATATACCTAAGGATGTGTAAGAGGAATAAGGGAGGTTTCTTTAGTCGCTGACGTGTGACAAAATCACAAACTTGTGAGTAAAGTAGTACAACCTCTGCAGAGTGTTAAAAACTATCATGATAGTCGTGGTCCCGGTTAATAGCACCTGAATGACCTACATGATTAGAGGTAATCTGGGAATTGGGATGGTTTGGTTATGGATCAGATGGTGATAAATGATCGTGGTTAATGATGAGGGTAATAATATGGCATATGGATGGACAATGAATGATGGACATGAATTCTTACGTTTATTTGGGATGATAGGATTATTTCACATAGACATTGTAGGATGCTTTTCATATGTTTGAAATGTACTTTTCAGCAAATGGCCATTATTTATTATTGTTCCTTGTTTAAGCTACATGTCATTATTTTCCCACACTTGCTGAGTACGACATATTCTCACCCTTGCAATTCCACCATCAACAGTTACAGGTCATGTTTGGGAGTATCCTGAGGGTAATGCGGACTACTAGGTTGTGTGCTGCCGTCAACTTGCCTATGGTGTTGCTTGGAGCCGCGCTATCCCCTATGCTTGGTTTGCTTAGTTGCTTAGCTTAATGTTTAGATTATTTCTACTGCATTAGTTTTAGAACTATTAATGATGATTATTAGAGTCTGTAATTTGAGGATTATTTGAATATTGTAATAAAGTACTTGTTTAATTAATTTATGCTGCGGTAATTTTCTATATACCGTTTGTGATGCACTCTCTTATGTGTATTGAACGTCCTGGGCACACATATGCGTCCACTTGGTTCATTTTCAGAACTGGGTGTCACAAATTGGTATCAGAGCCAGATTTACCGTAGGATGCAACCTAGATAGATTGGATACTTTAGAGCACAAGGAGCACTCAGGAATAGCGTGGGTTGTTTGGTGTGCTGATTGCTATGTAATGCTTGCTTGTGTGCTTAGTAGAGGATTGTGAGATGCTTTAGCGTTTGCCACATCTATATAGGCTAGTATAGGTAGTTGCTTAGTTTCATATACCTTGATGCATATAGTTGGGAATTTGTTCTATCTCTCTTTCCTATACCGCAAACCTCTACCTCAATGGAAGATGGACACAACTGGAAGATTTACTGTGTTAGATGAAGCTGCACAGAAGATGGGAACAAGGATAGTATGTCCAAGAGTAAGTCTTAAAATAAGGGGGGTATAATTCCTCGCCAACCTTATTGTCTGGATTCACAAGGATCGGACATAATACTTGGTATGGACTGGCTACGGAAGCACAATGGGTTAAATCAGTGAGCCACAAGGACAACGCAAATAATAAATGATGAAGGAGTCAGCATTGGAGTTGATGCATCACGATAGATGTCGAAGCTAACCAATCATCAGGGACTACTCCAACGTAGTGAAGTGCATGATTGAGTTGCTAACAAGGGGAAAACTTTTCAAATGGATTATATCTTGTCAGGACGGCATTGAGAGATTTATAACTGCACCGATGTTGGTATTACTAGACGTGAGCAAGAAGCTTGGATTTATGCGATGCATCAAGGAAAGGACTTGGATGTGTGCTCATGCAAGAAGGTCAAGTGGTAGCTTATGCATCGAGGCAATTGAAGAAACATGAGCATAATTATCCTACGCATGATCTCAAACTTGCAGCTGTAGTGCATGCTTTGAAGATTTGGAGAATCTAAATTGTTGGTCAAAGGTGTGAGATTTATACAGATCACAAGAGTCTCAAGTACATACTCACACAAACGGATCTGAATTTGAGTCAGCAAAGATGGTTGGAGCTCATCAAGGATTATGATGTGGGAATCAATTACCACCTAGGGAAGGCTAATGTAGTGGCTGATGCTTTGAGAAGGAAAGGCGTAAGCCACCAACTCATGTTTCGGGAATTGCCATCTTAGCTATGCAAGGAGTTTGAACGGTTGAATCTTGGATTTGTGATGAGATGGGAATAATGGAGTTAAATTCGACCTTGGAGCGAGAAATTCAAGAAGGTCAGATCGAGGATGAGGAAATTTAGGAAATTTAGGGAAGGACCCAAGAAGGGAGAGAGTTCAAATTCGATGAGGACGAACATGGTACTTTATGGCTTGGGAAAAGAATTGTTGTGCGTAATGTAAAGCATATTCGGGAAACAATATTAAAGGAGGCACATGACTCACCTTACTCAATCCATCCCGACCTTACAAAGATGTACAAGGACTTGAATACATGTTATCGGTGGACCAACATGAAAAAGGACAAAGCTGAGTATGTAGCTTTATGTGATGTGTGCCAACGAGTGAAAGGTGAACATCAAAGGCCAACTGGATTATTGCAGCCACTGAAGATTCTGGAATGTAAGTGGGAAGAAATCGGTATGGACTTCATAGTTGGATTACCGCGAACCCAATCCAGTTATAACTCAATATAGGTTATTGTGGATCGATTGACCAAATCAGCTCATTTCATTTTTGTCAATACCAAGTATACCGCTACACAGTTAGCTGAGTTGTACATGGAGAAAATTTTATGCCGACATGGAGCACCCAAAAAATGAGGTCCTAATACTTGGTTCATGCTGACCTGATGTTTTGCAAGAAGCTGAAAAGCAGGTTCAGGCTATTCGCGAGAATTTGATGTCTGCTCAGTCAAGACGAAAAGGCTATGCTGATAATAGGCGAAGAAACTTAGCCTTTGAAGTGGGAGACTTCATACATCTCAAAGTGTCACCTATGCGAGGTCATAAGCAGTTTAACATTAGGGGCAAGTTGGCACCTTGCTATATTGGACCATTCATGATTTTGGGCAAACGTGGAGAAGTAGCATATAAGTTGGAGATGCCAGCATATCTTTCTGATGTTCATGACGTGTTCCATGTTTCTTAGCTCAAGAAGTGCTTAAGGTTTCAGAGGAACAAGTGCTAATGGAGGATTTGGAATTAGAGGTAGATTTGACTTATGCTGAGTAACCGGTCAAAATATTGGAAACAAAGGAGAGGGTCATGAGAAACAAGGTGATTCGATGGTGCAAAGTTCAATGGAAGCATCATACAGAATCGGAAGCAACTTGGGAGCTAGAGGATGATATCAAGAGAGAATTTCCCTATCTCTTTCCTTCTACGTCGAATCTCGAGGGCAAGATTCATTTTAAGGGGGTAGGTTTGTAACACCCTCATTTTCATCCATCATGCATTGCATACATTCTTATACATGTCTAGCATTAAGCAACATAAAAAGGAACAAGTTTAAAATGAATTAGAAGCAAAACAACATTTAAAATTTTGTAGCAGTGCGGACTTGTCCGGTTTGGACCTCGAACTAGTCCGTTTTGCTCTCTGTTGTCCTCCGGACTCTTCCTCTTTTTGCTGCGGACTAGTTGGAAAAAGTTTCTGTTGTTGTCTGGACTTGTCCATTCTCAAGTACGGACTAGTCCGTTCCTAGCTACTGGAAATTTTTGAAGTAGTCCGGTAGATCCCTCTTTTGGTCAAGTTTTTTAAAATCTGAGAAGACCCCCGAATTTGTTCGGCCTCCCACTGGAATTGTCCGTTTTGCTTTCTGATCTTTTCTAATGTTGTCCGGACACCAACCAAACTTGGTTGTTTTAGCCTCTGTTCAAAATCGGACTTGTCCGCCCCCCTAGCAAACTTGTCCAGTATCCCCTACTCGGATTCAGTTTTTCTTCCACAATATGTTATTGGGTTCTTGCCTTAATTGGGCCCAATAACGTTGTGCCCAACCCCTGTGGAGCCCATGTGGGACCCCACCCCGGGCTCCACCGCCTTAAACTTGAGATCCATCAAACCCTACCACCTCCACCTCTATATAAACACCCCAACACCCACCTTTCACCCCTTTGTCATAATTGAAGAAACCCCTAAGCCTAGTTCGTGGGTGCCACCATCAAAAGGAGTTCACAGCAGCCAGGAGGAGAGAAGGGGGGGGGGGGGGAGGAGAAGGATCAAGCAAGATCGATCTTCGTCAACTCATCGACATCATCGTCAATTCTCGATCAACTCTTCACCATCAACCCTAGGCGTCAAGATCCAAGTGTTGCACCCAAATTTTCAGCCTTTGAATCCTTGGATTCGTGGTAAATATCCTAGATGCATCTTTTCTACGTAAAATATGGTTCTATAATTAATCAAACTATACTCTAATTGGAAATTTGCCAAAAACCCTAGCGGACTTGTCCAGTTCCGGTGCGGACTAGTCCGATCGACTTTCTGGTCTAGGGCGGACTAGTTCGGTCCCTAGTACGGACTTGTCCGACCACCTGAATCTGAAGTTGCTTAATTAATCCTAATTTGATTAAAATCAATTCGAAGCCTATTCAAACTTGTTGAAAACCATTGTAATTAGTGAGTAAACATTAATAGCAACTCATTAACCAATTTTGCTTCATAATTGCATTAATCATGCATGTCATGGCATATTGAGTAATATATAAGCATTTGTTGATTGTAATGTTTGTTTTGTATGTCGTTTGCACGGAATAGAAGGTGTTGCTCTAGAGGGTGCTGTCGAGGACCTCCAACACCAGAACTTTGAAGCTTCGATCCAAATCAATCTCAAGATCAAGGCAAGTGTCCTTTATCATTTTGATCCTATTTTGAAATATTTTGTTTGCAAAATTGCATGCTTGTGTCGAATTGATGGGAAACCCATGATAGGTGTTTACTAGTCTTGTTTGACCATCCTTGTCGCTTGGAATATATTGTAGAGAGTCCGGAAGGATATTTTACCTTTTTGCTTCGCTCTAATTAATTGGGATGGGAAAACAACCAAATGGCTTAATTATGAATTAATAAACTTATGGATGATGAGAATTGATGAACATGGATCATTGGTAATATGGGACTTGGGAGATCTAAGCAAGCATGGTTTGTGGATTGGGTTGGATGTTATGGTGGTTTGCTTGCCTTAGATCTAAGGACCGGTTCATGCGAGAAAATGCCAGGACAACAGTTCCACCACAAGGGCAAGTATGTGTGCGGCTTAGCCAATTAATTAGGTGTATTGCCAACATTATTTGGATTATTTGGAGGAGCGGGGAATGGGAGTCGGTTGGATTTGCAATAGTGGCGGGACTGCCCTGGGATCAAAACGGCACAAGAGGGGGCCATTGGTTGGATGTGCTCAGTTGGAGGCATCACCATCGGTGAAACATTTGTGGGTCCGAATATGCTGGTAGTCCCTTTGTAAAGGTTATTTCGTGGTCTCTTGGCCATACACCTAAGGAACTGTAATTGGCATAAGAGATGTTTCTTTAGTCGTCGACGGATGATAGAATCACGAACTTGTTGGTAAAGTGGTACAACCTCTGCAAAGTGTTAAAAACTATCATGACAGTTGTGCTCCCAGTTAAGAGCATCTGGATGACCTACATGATTAGAGGGAATCTAGGAATTGGAATAGTTTGGTTATGGTTATGAATCGGATGGTGACAAATGATCATGGTTAATGATAAGGGTAAGAATATGGCATATGGATGCATAATGGATGATGGACATGAATTCTTTTGTTTATTTGGGATGATGGGATTATTTCACATAGACATTGTAGGATGCTTTTCATATGTTTTAAATATACCTTTTAGCAAATAGACATTATTTATAATCGTTCTTTGTTTAAGCTGCATATCATTATTTTCCCACACTTATTGAGTACAACATGTGCTCATCCTTGCAATTCCCCCACCAACAGTTCAGGTGATGTTTGGGAGTACACGGAGGATAATGCGGAGTACTAGGTTGTGTGCTGACATCAACTTGCATGTGGTGTTGCTGTGAGCCATGCTATCCCCTATGCTTAATTTGCTTAGTTGCTTAGCCTAATGTTTAGAATATTTCCGCTACATTAGTTTAAGAACTATTAATGATGATCATTAGAGTCTCTAATTTGAGGATTATTTAAATATTGTAATAAAATACTTGTTTAATTAATTTGTGCTGTGATAATTTTCTGTATATCTGTGAGACCTATGTGTGCTGATTGCATTGGCTATGATGATAAAATGTTTTGAATACTACCAAAACACCTTCATCATCTAGGTCTAAGCTCCGGCAAGGTCCGATGCTAGATCCGACTTCTTTGTCTAGGTCCGACTAGCTTTGTTCAGCTCCGACGTAAGGTCCGACTAGCTTTGGTTAGCTCCGGCTCTAGGTCCGACTAGCTTTGGTAAGCTCCGACGCTAGGTCCGACTAGCTTTGGTTAGCTCCACCGCTAGGTCCTGCTAGCTTTGGTAGCTTTGGTAAGTTCTGGCGCTACATCCTGTTATTTTGGTAAGCTCCGGTTCAAGGCCCGGTTAGCGTTGACAAGGTTCGGAGCTTGATCACAGTGGTTCTACTTTTAACTTGCAATGTTTAGAACTTGCTTTTTGGATTATGGAAAGTTTGCATAGTATTCTTTTATTAAGTTTTTGGTGTGTTTTGGTGGTTATGACTGTTATCAATTTGCTATAGTTTGCAACATACTTATGTGAGGTGCTCACGTAAGGTGTTGTGGTTATCGGAACTAATGAGAGTCAAGTCAAGGACTTGTGCTCGGAAGTATTGGTTGTTTATTCATGTGCACATGTTGCTTGAGTTCAAGACATGGCTGGTGACGGGATCCATTGAACTAGTCTTAGGGAGAAGATGAGGTTCAACAACCAAGTTCGGGAGGAATTGTGGTTGAGGTTATTGGGAGGTCATACGACATGTTTGGATCAAGAACATTGCATATGAAGGTATCGTGGACGTTATTGGAAGATGTTTGCACGTGTGAAAGTAGTGCATGGACGTGGCTACATGGTTTCAAGGCGTGATGAAGAGAGGTGCATGTAAAAAATTGGTCGAAAAGGTCCAACCGACTTGGTTATGGACTCAGGCTGCGGTTGAGTCATGTTTGACTCAAATATGGAAAGTTTTGAGTTGGTTATGATAGGATTTCGTGTGGGTCATAAATTTGAGTTGTTTTAGGAATGAGGGATACAATCCTAAGGTGTTTAGAAGTCTTAAGATTGCTTCTATCTGCGTATAGAAGAGTCTTGAGCAGTTATGGAAAGTTTCGATTCGTGAATTGAGTAGGATTAGAGTCTTAGTTAAGTTTGGGGTGGCCTAAGGGCTGGTTATATAAGCAAGGGAGGCCAGAGCTCAAGGTAGACGACTTTGGGGCTGTTCCTTTTGTGTTTTGATCAATAAAATTTGTAGTTTAAAGGAACTTTTGTGCCTTGTTCGTCCGACTTGTTTTCTTCAAGTCTTTCTCGTCGAGTTTCTGCACAACACTACCTTGCTTTGGTAGTTATAACATAACTCGAGTTTTGCAGATCCGATTGACATTTTTCGTTTTGGGTTGTATTCACAACTTAATTTTCTATCATCTGTGGAAATTTCACGATCATTGGATTTGTAGTTTCTGATCTACACGAGTTTCTTTGCGGTGTTCCAGAACTGTTTTTCTCGAGTAGACAGATTGACCATTGTTCGATCTTTCAATCATAACTTGAGTTTCTGTCGACGGATTTTTGTGATTCTTGTTGTGATGTCTTTGTGACTTGATTCTCTACAATCTATACTAGTTTCACAGTTGAACACGTTAGATTAGTCGCACACACGATTTCTTTAACAAATCATTTTTCTACTGAGGGGTTTTTCATTGCTTCCGCTGAAAAGTTTTAATCTACCATTCACCCCCGTCTGGTAACTTTTTACGTGCTCTTCAATCCTACAATATTGTTTGTTATGCACTCGTGTATGTGTGTTGAATGTCTTGGGCACACATATGCGTTCACTTGGTTCATTTTTGGAACCGGGTGGCACAGGGACCTGGAGAGAACATAGCCCCAACAGAGCCCTGACCAGGTCGGTCGACCCCCCTAGTCAGCCGACTAGGTCTTGACGCCAAACTCAGTCAATCGACACGTGTTGGCTCCTCCCGATTTCTTGAAGATGATGGTGACTGATTCGCGCACAATTGGTGGCGTGAACCGACCCTTCTCTATATATAAATAGGACCCCTACGCTCACTTCACACACACGAGCATTCATTCTATTGTATCCACTATTTTCCTTAGGTATAGAGGAGATTAGGTTGTAGAGAGGAGATTCTCTAGTCCTTAGTCCAAGTTAGGAAGGAGTTGGAGGAGTTTCTCTCTTCCCAATTCCAAATTGGGAAAGGTATGACTCTCATATTCCTATTTGTATTTGTGACTTTGTTCTTAATAAAGATGTTATCTATAGTATTCTTTTATTCATATACTTGGATGAAGTGTTTCTTGATTGATTGTGGATTCCATGTATGTGGTAGGAATAGTCTTTATGATCATGCCTTAATATCATTATATTATCATCATAGACACTGTAAACCCCCACTATAGTCTAATTAGTTATGACATGACCATGTATGAATAACTTATGCTATGTTCCCACATTGATTCAATGATGTTTAGGTTAGTCATTGCCTTAGGATGGCTTGTGCCATGGCTCCTAAGGTATTTACTTAATATGCTAGCATGGTGCTAGTGTAGTTAAGTAGCGTTGGCTGTCTTGTAGACCCACGGATTGATGAGGTAGGCAATAGGTGGTGACAACATGATCTATCCTTGTAATCCTCCATGTTCGTCTATGCCACATGCTCTTTGCGGGAGTCGTCCTAGTATAGCTAGAGATAAACCCGTGCCCGATGTGTTGAAAAAATTAGCATAAGATTTCGCTATTGACATGTTCATTAGTATCTAACTTAGGCTATGTATATGTATACTAGAAGCATTGTAGGAGTAACTCCCTAACTCTTAACCTAATCCCTCTGTGATCCATTTACCTCCCTTTGAATAGGATGCTCATGTGTGTGTCACACTACCTCCACATATCTATTATCCATCCTCACTAGAACCCTACCTAGACCAATCTACTCTCTTTATTTGATGACTGGTTTACCTCCACATAGCCTTCCCTTGAGAAAACATAAATGACACCTTTTGAAAATATTCTTTAAAGAAAAATGCTACTTCGATAGTTTTTGTGTGCTTGCGGATTTTTATCTGTGATGTAAGAAATGTCAACAGGGCCCAAACAGCAGACACCACGATACATACCTAGTGTAGGATAGAGCAATAATCCTACCGCTGATCCACCACACAAACCCAAGAGAAAGACCATACATGCTTCAGACTGGAAAGGAAGATACCGCAGGCCTATGAGGCACCGCCTGCCTGACACACAATTATAAGACTGATACAACATCACTACAAAGTACTGCCGCATGGCTAGAGAAATGTCTTCCATGGACACTAAGCGGCCGTAGCCTGGCAGCCAGTTCTTCCGCCACTAGAGCAGCAGCGGCCTTCGAGCATCTTTGATTGGTTAATAATGTAAGGGTGTGGACGGCGGAGATGGCCTTCTTCTGGAAGGGCTCCTTGTAGAAGTCTTCGTACTGCTTGGTAACTGCAGCAGTGACGGGCTCTCCTTCTCTAAGCAACTCAAATTGACGCATCAGACGCTGCGCAGCACGGTGCGCCAACTGGGATGTTGGGTAGAGCCACCGGTCACTGACTACGGCGCGAGGGTGTAGGAGAAATATTGTAGGATCGAAGAGCACATGAAAAGCTACCTAAGGGGGTTAATGGTAGATTACAACTTTTTCAGCGGAAGCAACAAAACCCCTCGGCAGATAATTGATCTGTTAAAGAAATCATGTGTGCAACTAATCTAAACATGTTCAACTATGAAAAAGTGGTAGATATTATAGAGAATCAAGTCACGAATACACAACAATAAGAATCACTGAAATCCGACGAGAAAAACTCATGTTACGATCGAAAGATTGAATGAAGGTCAATCTGTTCCACCCGACAAAACCGGATCTGCAACACTGCAATGAAACTCATGTAGATCCAAAACCTCAAATCCAATGAACTTGAAATTTTCACAGATGATAAATAATCAATTTGTGAGGACAACCCAAAAAGAATCACGTCGATTGGTGTGACACCCGGTTCTGAAAATAAACCAACTGAACGCATATGTGCGCCCAGGACATTCATCACACATACACGGGTGCATTCACAAAAGAGAATATAGAAAACTACCACAGAACAAGATTAATTAATTAATTTTATTACACAATTCATAATATCCTCGAATACAAGCTCTAATGAATATTAATGACAAGTTTCAACTACTGCAGAGAAAGTAACTAATTAAGCAACTAAGCATCATAAGCAAATAGGGTATAGCGCAACTCCAATCAACACCACAGGCAAAGTTGATGGTAGACACGGCCTAAAACTCCGCATTATCACTGTTATACTCCCAATCCTGACCTACAACTGTTGGTGAGGGAATTGCAAGATTGAGTATATGTCGTACTCAGCAAGTGTGGAAAGTATGACATGTAGCTGATTCAAATGACGAATATAACAATGGCTAAGTGTTGAAAAGTACATTAAAACATTTGAAAATCAATATATCATATGTATGTGAAATAAACCCATCATAAACCATATAATCACCATAATACCAATCCATATTTCATTACCATCATGCATATTCCAGATTTCACCATTACCATTAACCATGTCCATTGCCATAAATTATAATACCATCTATAACCATAACCATGTTATCAACCATAATCATAACCAATACCAAACCATCCCAAATCCCAAGTTTCCCTCTAGTCATGTGAGGGTCCAGGTTGCTCATAACCGGGAGCACGCTATCATGATAGTTTTTAGACACACTCTGTAGAGGTTGTACCGTTTTACCCACGTGTTTATGATTTTATCACCTTTCGATGACAAGAACCTCTATTATGTCGTCTCACACTTCCTTAGGTGTGTGGCCAAGAGATCACAAAATAGCTTTTACAAAGGGATTACTAGCCTATTTAGACCCCACTGAGATTCCACCAGTGGTGATGTATCCAACTGAGCACATCTTCAACCAAGGGCCCCCTTTTGAGCCATTCGGATCCCAAGATAGTCCCACCAATCATCAACAAACCCAATCTTACTACCCCTTCCCCGAGCATCCTTAATGGTCCAAATAGCACTGGCAAAACCCTAATTAATCAGCTACGCCGTACCCATACTTGGCCTCGTGGTGGCACTGTAAATCCTGGATGGTCGCTCCATGAACCGGTCCTTAGATCTAAAGGAAGCAAACCACCATAACATCCAACCCAATCCACAGACCATGCTTGCTTAGATCACCCATTACCATATCATATTAACCAATTCATATTAATCATGATCTCATAAATGCATAATTAAGTTAAGTGGTATAGTTGTCTTTCCGTCCCAATTAATTAAGCAAAGCAAAAAGGTAAAAAGCCCATCCTGGCTCTCTACCATGAATTCCAGGTGTCAATGGTGGTTTAACAAAGCTAATGAACTTCCTATCATAGGATTTCCCAACAAATTAACAGAAGCATGCAGTTTTGCAAACAAAACATTTACTTTAAAACAGGATAAATATGCTTCAAGGACACTTGCCTTGCTCTTGGGATTGGTTCGGGTCAAAGCCTTCAAACTATTGGTGTTGGAGATCCTCCGCGGCACTCTCTAGCGCAAATCCGTCTAATCCGCACAACAAACATACAAGACAAGAAACACAATAAAAAGTGCACAAATATTACTCAATATGACATGACATGCATGATTGATGCAAATGCAAGGTGGAACATGTTAATGAGTTGTGAATGATGATCACTAACTAGTTATAATAGCTTCTAACAAGTTTATACAGGTTTGGAGTTGATTCGAAACAATTTAGATTTAATTCAACAGGAAATAGATTGCAAAAATCGGACAGGTCCACAAGAGGCTGGACTAGTCCGCACTGCGCAGGAACAACAGATTAGAGTGTTTCTAGATTGACGTGAATTTGGAGACTTGGGGTTGAATTCACGTAAGAAAAAGGAAGTAGAAGGTATATCAGGTGTTTAGAACTCCAATAAATCAAGGATCTTGGAGGCAAAACTTGGATCTTGACAATCTAGGGTTGATGAAGAACTCGATGGTGAATTGTTGACGAAGAACGCGAAGTCAATGGAGATCTTGATCCTCTTTCATTTCCTCCTCTTCTTCTTCTTTCTCTAGATCTCCTTCTCCCTCCTTGGTGGTGGCTATTCACGAGCTAGGGTTTGGGTGTGGTGAAAAAGTGGCAAATAGATGTCAAGCCAAGGGGTGGGGTTATTTATATAGAGGTGGAGGCTAGGGTTAGATGGATTTCGAGATTAAGATAAATAGAGGTCGGTTTTGAGTCCCTCATGGGCTCTAAAAGAGTTAGGCACGATGTCCCTAGACCCACTTAATGTAAAACCAAAGAAACAAGTTGTGAAAAAAAAGATCAACTCGGAATCGCGATTTATCGGACAAGTCCGAAAAGGGTCGGACTAGTCCGAAGTCAGATAGAGAGATATCGAACAAGTCCAGACTAGATATCGGACAAGTCCGAACTTATCCAGAGGGGAAAACAGACATGTCTGGCCAAAATTGGACAAGTCCGACTTTAGTCAGAGGGAAAAACAGAAAAGTCCGCTGGAATACCGGACTAGTCCGGACAAGTCCAGAGACTTAGCAAAATTTTCAAGGAATTGGAACACCAAACTAGTCCGCACAGAACTGGACAAGTCCAAAAGTTTCTAGAAGGAAAAACAGACTAGTCCGCAGCAAAACGGACAAGTCAGATGGAAGTCAGAGAGAAATCGGACTAGTCTGCACCAAAATCGGACTAGTCCGCACTATCCAGAATTCTGAAGTGTGGTTTTGTTTGTAATTCATTTTAAACTTATTTCTTTTTATGTGGGTTAATGTTAGACATGCATATGAACTTATGCAATGCATGGTGCATGAAAATGAGGGTGTTACAGTTGGATCTGTAAAACTCGAGTTATGATAAAACCACCAAAGCAAGGTAGTGTTGTGCCGAAACTCGACGAGAAAGACTTGACGAAAACAAGTCGGACGAACATGGCACAAAAGCTCCTTTAGACTACAAATTTTATTGATCAAAACTCAAAAGGAACAGCCCTAAAGTCGTGCACCATGAGCTCTGGTCTCCCTTGCTTATATCACCAGCCCTTAGGCCAACCCAATCCTAACTAGGACTCAAATCCTACTGAGATTCAACCGAAACTTTCCATATCTGCTCAAGACTCTTCTATACGCAGATAGAAGCGATCTTAAGACATCCAACCACCTTAAGAACATATCCCACATTCCTAAAACAACTCAACTTCATGACCCATACGAAATCCTATCGTAACCAACTCAAATCTTTCCATATTTGAGTCAACACGACTCAGCCACAACCTGAGTCCATAACCAAGTCGGTTGGACCTTTCCGACCAATTTTTTACGTCCACTTTTCTTCATCGCGTCTTGGAACCATGTAGCCACGTCCATGCACTCCTTGCACACGTGCAAACATCTTCCAATGACGTCAACTATACCTTCATATGCATTGTTCTTGATTCAAACATGTTGCACAACCTCCCGATCATCTCAACCACAATTCCTCCCGAACTTGGTTGTTGAACCTCATATTCTCCCTAAGTCTAGTTCAATTGATCCCGTCACTAGCCATGTCTTGAACTCAAGCAACAGCTGCACATGAACAAACAACCAATACTTCCGAGCACAAGTCCTCGACTTGACTCTCGTTAGTTCCGAAACCACAACACCTTTCGTGAGCACCTCACATAAGCATGTTGCAAACCATATCAAAATGATATCAGCCATAACCATCAAAACACACCAAAAACTTAGTAAAATAATACTAAGAAAACTTTCCATAGATGTAAAGAAAGTTCAAAACATTGCAAGGTAAAAGCAAAACATTTGCAATCAAGCTCCGGACCTTGAGTCAGAGCTTACGAAAGTTAGCTAGACCTAGCACCGAAGCTTACCAAAGCTAGCAGGACCTAGCACCGGAGCTTACCAAAGCTAGTCGGACCCTGCACCGGACCTAGCAAAAATATGTCAGACCTAGCCATAGCAAGTCGGACCTAGACAAAGAAGTCAGACCTAGTCAAAGCAAGTCGGACCTTACGTCGGACCTTGCCAGAGCTACCCAAAACAACTCAGACCTATTGTCGGACCTTGCTGGAGCTCAGACCTAGAGTCAGACCTTGTTAAAATGGGTGTTTTGGTAGTATTTAAAACTTTTATCGTCATAGCCAGTGTATTCAGCACACATAGGTCTTACAATCTCCCCCTTGATGAATGCATTGGAAACACCACTAAAAATCCAAACATTGGCTTATGAAAAGTTTTGAAAACAATAAAATGATAAGAAACAAAAATTCAAAACAAATATTTCTCCCCTATACATATTTCCCCCCTTTGTAAATTGGAAATAAAATGAGAAGAAAAACAAAAAATCTCCCCCTGAGAAGAATCGTGCCAAAACACCTGTGAATGTGTGCAATGTGTGATCAATCCCCCCCCCCCCCCCCCCCCCGTTGACAATGTATTCAGCAAGGTACAAAAGAGAAATTTTAATTTGTTATGAGCATAATATGACATATACATATAAAACAAAGCTCATCCAAGTCATACTATCAAGTAACATACACTATCACATCAATGAAAAACATAAAGTAGTGTAAGCCATGCTAGAGATCAAATGTAATTTTCAATTTAGGCAAGACATGATCTCACAAACTTAACTATTTCAGAATCTGAATGCATGACACTTGTTGCTGCATTTTTATTATTTTTCAAAGCACAAATTCAGATCATATGACATTTGTAAGAGATTATATGCCGCATCTGCCTTATTCTAACCAACCAAGCCAAGCCTATATTATTTGACAATTAGAAGCTTAAGGACATGGCTTTAGTCATACACAACTTTTTCCAAGTTCATATCAAAGTGCAATGATAAGCCATCTCAAAAGAAGAAGTGTGATGCATGCATATTCTCTTGATCTTTTCTCATTTTTATTTAATCATAAAAGCTCAACCCCTATTTCACTACGAATGTAATAAAAACGAGTGAAATCCAAAGGTTTTGTAAAAATGTCAGCCAATTGTTGTTCGGTATCTACATGGTGAAGCACAATGTTTCCTTCTTCAACATTATCACGGAGAAAGTGATACCTAATGTTAATGTGCTTTGTTCTTGAATGTTGCATGGGTTTTTTAGCAATGTAAATGGTACTAGTGTTATCACAAAATAGTGGAACACTATCTAGATCAACCCCATAGTCCTTAAGTGTTTGAACAATCCAAAGAATTTGTGAGCAAGCACTAGCAGCAGCTACATATTCAGATACGGCTGTGGATTGTACAACTGAGTTTTGTTTTCTAGAGGACCAAGCAACAAGAGAATTACCAAGAAAATGAAAATCACCTGAAGTACTTTTCCTATCAATCCTACAACCTCTAAAATCAGCATCAGAAAAAGCATTCAAAGTAATAGTTGAGGAAGAAGGAAGAAAAATGCCAAATTCTTGAGTTCCATGTAAGTACCTGAGAATTCTTTTGATGGCTTGACGATGTGAAGCACGTGGGGAAGCTTGAAATCATGCACAAAGACATACACTGAATTGAATGTCTGGCCGTGATACCGTGAAGTACAAAAGTGATCGGATCATGCTTCTATATTCTTTTTGATCCATGGGTTCACCATCTTCATCAAGTTCAAGTGTCGTTGTTGTACCCATTAGTGTACGAAGAGGATTGCTTTTGTCCATGTTAAAGTGCTTAAGAAGGTCTCTTGTATACTTTGTTTGATGCACAAAGATACCTTTCTTGGTTTGCTTGATTTTCAGCCCCCAAAAGTACGGCTGTGCTCCCATCATACTCATCTCAAATTCTGAACTCATCATAGCTGAAAACTTGGACACAAGATCATGAGAAGCACAACCAAAGATAATATCATCCACATGCACTTGAAAGAATAATGAGTCATTGCCTTGCTTAAGCACAAAAAGAGTTTTATATACCTTGCCCATGGTAAACCCCTTTTCAAGTAAGAATGTTTTTAACCTATCATACCATGCTCTAGGGGCTTGTTTGAGACCGTACAAGGCTTTGAATAGTTTGCAAATATGATTAGGAAAATCTGGATTTTCAAAACCCGGTGGTTGTTTGACATAAACCTTGTCATCAATGTAACCATTAAGAAAAGCACTTTTAACATCCATTTGATATAACTTGAAACATTTAGATGCAGCAAAAGCTAACAAAATTTTTATGGCTTCTAATCTAGCAACAAGAGCAAAAGTTTCATCAAAATCTAGACCTTCAATTTGTGTGAAACCTTGAGCAACCAACCTAGCCTTGTTCCTAACCACAACCCTTTCCTCACTTTTTTTTATTTTTAAACACCCATTTAGTTCTGATTAGAGAATGACCTTGAGGTGGAGGTACAAGTTTCCAAACATTATTTCTTTCAAATTTTTTTGACTCTTCTTGCATGGCAATATTCCAAGATTCAATAGTGAGTGCGTGTGATATATCTTTGGGTTCAAAGGAAGGAACAAAAGCAGAATGAGGGTGAGAGTTTGGATCACAAAACCTGGACCGTGTGACTGGTTCGTGCAAGCTTTCAATGATTCGTTTTGGAGGATGACTTTTGAAAATTCAAAGGGGAGTAGACACTTCACAAGCTCCTTGTTCTTCATGTTCATCACACATCTATGAGCTTGTGACTTGAGGACGATCTGGACCAGCAATGGTGGTCGTCGGTGCTGGTTGTGAATCAAAATCAGAAGCTGGAACAATGTCATTAGTTGTTGAATTTTTGGGCAGCTGCACCACTTCTCCTCATCCTCAACGAAAATACTCTTCCCCTATGGATATGGATCCGTACCTGCAATATTTGAGCTAGTATCTAGGCTAGCTTCATCCAAAAAAATATCACAAGTCTCCACAATTTTGTTAGTTTCAAGTAAAATCACACGGTAGCCTCTAGTATGAGATGGATAACCAAGAAACATGCCATCAACAGATCAAGCTTCAAATTTATCAATTACCATGTTTCTTAACAAAATATTTGCAACCAAAAACCCTAAAGTGTGTGACACTAGGCCTATGTCCCAACCGAAGCTCATATGGTGTTTTTCCTAGCTTAGCACGCAGGAAAACACGATTTGAAACATAACAAGTAGTTGTAATTGCATCAGCCAAAATTTCCTAGGAATTTGATATTTATCAAGTATAGTCCTAGCCGTCTCAACTAAGGTTTTGTTCTTTGTTTCTACAACACTGTTTGTTGAGGAACATATGGTGAAGAAAATTGATAATCTATTCCTTTTTCAGCACAAAAATAATCAAAGGATTGATTTTTAAATTTAGTTCCATTATCACTTCTAATTGTTCTTAAAGATCCTGGGTGATCAATTGATAATCTAAGAAATAAAGTTTTAAAGTGACTAAAAGCTTCATTCTTAGATGCCATAAAATAAACCTAAGAGTATCTTGAATAGTTATCAACAATCACATGAACATACCATTTACCTCTGAAGGATTGAACACGTCCTGCGGTGTCAAGATGTAAAAGTTGACCCGATTCAGTTGTCATGGTCATTGTGAGAGGAGCATGTGAACCTGCAACCATCTTAGCATGTCTACAAGAAGAGCACATAATTTCTTTGTCCTCTTTAAGCTTAGGCAGCTCACGTATGCGATCAAGAGCACTAACACGTGTGAGATGATCAAAGCCTACATGACCAAGTCTACGATGCCAAAAATATAAATCTTTTGAATCATTAGCAACTAGACACCTATGCATAGAGGAAGACATATCAAAACCATTTTTAAAAACTTCCCAAACCAAGACATGTTAAAAATAAGCTCACTATTTGAACCTACAACTTTGCAGCAATTTTTATTGAAAATAATTTCCAGATTTTCATCTAGCAATTGTAAACAGAAAGCAAGTTGTATTTCAATTTTTTGGCAAGTGCCACATCCTTCAAAGTGTTGTGATCATTTACTCTAACCGAACTCTTAGCAATTATAGGAGTTGATGAAAGTCGCCTAGAGGGGGGGGGTGAATAGGCAATAATACCTGAAATGACTTAATCAAATGAGATTAAACTCCTGTGGCCGGACTAGTTTGGACAGGGATGGACTAGTCCACTCAGCACAAGGTGAAAACCTAAAAAACTTGGTTTCTACAAGTTATTTGCATAATTTAAGTTCACCAAAGAGATAAGCAATATGTGGTAAACCAGTACAGTTTAGATTGTAAAGTTAAAGCACTTAGATCACCAGATTTTGACAAAGATCAAAAGTGAAAGGAAATATGAACAATAAGAACCCTAATGGCAATACTAGTGATCAGAAAAGGTAAAAGACAAGTGAGACAAGATTTATCCTGTAGTTCAGCTCTACGAAGAAGCCTACATCCACGTTGAGAAGTCCACACAAGGACCGGGTCTCACTTGACCCTTCTCTCACCAAGCCACCACGATGGCCGGCTTGGATTCCACTATATCAATGGGTAATCACCAAGTTTGACGGGGCTACTCACAAGTTGAGGCTCCCACAAATCAATGCAATGAGAAGCACACGAAGCACAACTCACACAGGACACAAAACACAATCACAATGTGCAAAGAGATCAAACCGAGAGCCAAAGCGTGATGATCTTCCTTCACTCTTCTCCCAAACCCTAATCTCTTCAAGATTTGGTCTTATAGGGCTAGTAGGACGAGTAGAAGGCTTTGGAAGGCTCTTGATCACTTGTGGTGGCGCTAGGGTTCAAGACATTTTCAAATGAGGCCGGGGGTCCCCTTTTTATAGGGGTACCGAGCCCCTTCTGCTGACCTCAGCAGAAGGGCGGACTAGTCCGACCTCTGGCCCTGGACTAGTCCGGCCCTATGGGACCACTAACCTCTGGTCATGTCCCGACAACTGCCACACTACGCGACGATCGTCACGCTACCCGCCAAATTTCCAAATTCAAACGGTCACTAAACAATGGACTAGTCCGACCTAAAATGGACTAGTCCGAAGTAGGATAGAAGGGTTTAGTCCAGCTCAAAACGAACTCATCTATGCAGGCCCAGACTAGTTCGGACTTTTCCAAAGAGCTTTGGTCCGTCCAAAAACGAACAAGTCCGGTCTTGTGGGACTTAGCTCCAAATTCACTAAGAAACACTCCAGAGGCGTTTGGTCCGTCTCAAAATGGATTAGTCTGCCTGGCCGGACTAGTCCAGCCTTGAAGCCTGGACTAGTCTGGCCTCCTAGGGTTTTTCCTCATTTTGGTTTCTCACTTAGGTTTTTCTATAAACCACCACTTTGAGTTCCTTAGAATGATCACAATGCACATGATACATCCACCCTTTCACATGACATGACTCATATAAGTTCATCTTCATAGAAACCCTAATTTCTACTTCTTGAGCCTTTGACGCCAGTTATGTCCTTTTCCTTTTTGAAGGGTTTCATCTCATTTCAATCATTGTACCTATGCTTAGTATCAACTTAGCTCATTAGACTCTTAATTGTCGTCATCAATCATCCAAAACCCACGGGGATGCCTAGATGCACTTTCAATCTCCCCCTTTTTGGTGATTGATGACAACACATTAAGACTCCAACAAAAAAGGATAATAATTTGTTTTTCATAACATGTATTGGTATGAGTGACTCCCCCTCAATGTATGCATCATGAGTAAGAGAGATTCGAGAGAGTTCTCATACATATACATGTTATGCTGGGGTGCCCAAGTGATGTGCTCATCAGTTGTGATAAAGCAACAAATATGCAAGACAAGCATGTAACTCAAGCATAACGTCACAATTGATATGAATTAAGTATTACAACAATTTAAGTGAGAGTTTTAAACATAAAAACATAAGTCCAATCTTGGATCAATATCTCCCTCAAGTAACTAAGTAGAACACTCAATTTCTTCCCCTCAATCTCCCCCCCCCCCCCCCCCCGTATCTAAGTGCCTCATCCACCAATCTAATCCCCCTGCAATCTCTCCCCCTTTGGCATCAAGACACCAAAAAGGAAAAGAAGGAAGGAAGAGCCCTCAAGTCTACTCGTCGTTATCATCGGCGTCGTTGTCTCCTCCTTGGTGCCCGTTGTCGCTCTCCGTGGCCTCCGGATCAATATTAGCATCATCATCATCGGTCGGGGCCACGGTGGAAGTACCATCTTCACCAAATTGAGCAAGCTCCTCGACGGTGAACTTCGGGAATGGAGTGATCTCTCCATCACTCTCCTCGGCGGGAGACATGAAAATGTCCAACTTGTCACACACCGCCTTGAGATACTTCTCTTGGCGATGCTCCATGCGACGTTGCCGAACTTCCGCCTTCCGGCAAGAAGAGAAAATGGCCTTGAAGCACTTGATAAATCCACTCCCGCATTGTGATGAAGGCGGAGGTGGCTGAGGAGATGGCACAAAGCGAGTGAAAGAAGCGGGAGGATCCGCATTCTTCCTCCTAGGGGCAGCAGGCTCCGGAGGAGGGCGTTGAGGTCGAAGCCTCCGGTGAGTGATGTCTTTCTTGAAATTGAGTTTGGAGACTTTCTCGATCATGCGTTTGAGTGGAAGTGGAGAGGTCGAGGGATCCCTGGGGAGGTTAAGTCCCCAAGGGACGAACTAGTCCGGTTAGGGACCCGGACTTGTCCGGCAATCGGACTGGGTCCAGACTATTCTGAGCCATCGAACTAGTCGGGTCTAGGGGTAGACTAGTCCGGTCCTAAGGCTGAAAACTCTTATATATTGAGTTTTCAGTGGAGATTTGATCCTTTTGGACTAGAATTCAAAAAAGATCTTTGTAACCATAGTCAGTAAGCAATCAACAATGAAACTATGACCATGGTTCACAAGGATTCAATAATTCAAAATAACTTGTAGAAAATCGAGGAGGATGAATTTTTTTTCGCAAGCATGTGTGAATTTTGAATATGACAATCAGATGTGCAAGATTCAAGCCACATTTCGAGAATCCAAGATATTAAGCTAACTCTTAAGTTCACAAAATCTTTTCTCATCTAAGGGTTTGGTAATTATATCAACCAATTGTTTATCGATTCTCACATGTGAAATTGCAATGTCTCCTTTGATGGAGTGATCTCTCAAGAAATGGTGTCGAATATCAATGTGTTTGGTCCTTAAGGGTTCAACTGGATTATGGGCTATTTTGATGGCACTCTCATTGTCACATAGGAGGGGAATATGGTGCAATTTTATGCCATAGTCCCTAAGAGTTTGTCGCATCCAAAGAAGTTGTGCACAACAACTTCCGGCGGTGACATACTCCGCTTCGGCTGTGGAAAGAGCAATGGAGTTTTGTTTCATTGAGGACCAAGACACAAGAGATCTACCAAGGAATTGGCAAGTTCTCGATGTACTCTTCCTATCAACTTTGCACCCCGCATAGTCTGCATCGGAATATCCAATGAGATAAAACTTAGAGCCTTTGGGGTACCAAAGTCCTAGGTTTTGTTAGTAGAACCAAATATAATGTCATCGACATATATTTGGCAAATAAACAAATTGTCATTGAAGTGGTTAGTGAATAAAGCATAATCCGCCTTCCAAATTTTGAAACCATTTTGAGTTAGAAAATCTCTAAGGCACTCATACCAAGCTCTAGGAGCTTGTTTGAGTCCATATAGAGCCTTACGCAATTTGTACAAATGGTTTGGGAATTCTTCATCTTCAAATCCGGGGGGTTGCTCCACATACACCTCTTCCTTGATTGGACCATTGAGGAATGTTCTCTTGACGTCCATTTGGTATAGCTTAAAATCATGGTGAGTAGCAAAGGCAAGTAATATACAAATTGATTCAAGCCTAGCTACAGGAGCAAAGTTTTCTTCGAAATCCAAACCTTCGACTTGTGAATATCCTTTGGCCACAAGTCATGCCTTGTTTCTTGGAACCACCTCGTGCTCATCTCGTTTGTTGCGGAACATCCATTTGGTGCCTACAACATTCACATTTGGCCTCTTCACTAGCTCCCATACTTGATTTCTTTCGAAGTTGTTGAGCTCTTCTTACATGGCCATCACCCAATCCGGATCTTGTAGTGCTTCTTCAACCTTGTGGGGCTCCAAGGAAGAACAAAAGATTAATGTTCACAAAAGTTTGCATCACGAGATCGAGTAGTTACCACCTTGGAGATGTCTCCAAGTATATTGTCAACGGGATGGTACCGTTGGACGCTTTGATGCACTCTTAGTTGAGGCGCTTGAGGTCTTGAGTCATTATCTTGGTCTTCCTCATACTCATTGTCTCCCCCTTGATTGATGCCTCCATTTTCATATTCTTTGAGCGCATCTTGGGGAACTTGATCTTGATCATTTGAGGAGCTTGCTTGATGTGTAGGATGGTCACTTGCATCTTGAGGTTGTTCTTGTGGTCGTATATCTCCAAGTTCCATCCTTCTTATAACCACTTGTGGAGCTTCTTCTTGATCTAGCACATGACGATAAACTTGCTCCATTTGGGATCCATTAGTCTCATCAAACACTACGTCACGTGCTACTTCAACAATTCTGGAGGATTTGTTAAAGACACAATAGGCGTAAGTGTTTGAGTCATAACCAAGTAAGAAACCTTCATCGGACTTAGAAGTGAACTTTGAAGTCCTAGGCTTCTTGTTAAGAATGTAGCATTTGCTCCCAAAAACACGAGAGTAGCAAATGTTTGGCTTGTTATCGATTAGGAGCTCATAAGACGTCTTCTTAAGTATGCGGTGATGATACAACCAGTTTATAGCATGGCAAACGGCGTTGATCGCTTCCGCCCAAAACCGGTCTGGCGACTTGTACTCATCAAGCATGGTTCTTGACATCTCAATTAAGGTCCCATTCTTCCTCTCAGCCACCCCATTTTGTTGAGGGGAGTAGGGGGCCGAGAACTCATGCTTGATGTCTTCCTCATCCAACAATTCTTCAACTTGAGTGTTCTTGAATTCGGTGCCGTTGTCACTTCTTATGGTCTTGATACTTAAGGAGAACTCATTTTGAGCTCTCTTCAAGTACCTCTTGAGGACACCTTGAGTCTCACTCTTATCATACAAAAAGAATACCCAAGTGAAACGTGGAAAATCATCAACAATAACAAGACCCTTTTTGTTACTGCCAATACTTATGTAGGCAATAGGACCGAGGAGATCCATGTGTAGAAGCTCCAGTGGTATTGATGTTGTCATAATGTTCTTGGATGGATGTGGTGCTCCAACTTGTTTTCCAACTTGGTATGCGCTACAAGGTCTATCCTTTTCAAACACAACATTCTTTAAACCACGGATGTGCTCGCCCTTAAGGAGTTTTTGCAAATTTCTCATCCAAACATGGGATAGCCTTCTATGCCACAACCATCCCATGTTAGTTTTTGCAATTAAGCATGTATCAAGTTGGGCT
Source organism: Tuctoria greenei (assembly GCA_036927565.1). NCBI lineage: Eukaryota > Viridiplantae > Streptophyta > Magnoliopsida > Poales > Poaceae > Tuctoria > Tuctoria greenei. The sequence goes on along the minus strand of JAYESD010000003.1, from coordinate 69,296,100 downwards.
TTATCCGCGGAGGAATCCACAAGATAGAGCTTTCCCTTGAGTACACCCTTAAAGGCAATGGAGCCATTGCTTCTCCTTGTGACAGTCACACCCACATTAGTGAATAAATAATTATAACCTTTGTCACATAGTTGTGATATGGACAAGAGGTTATAATCAAGTGAATCAACATGTAAAACATTTGAAAGAGTGTGATTAGAGGATATAGCAATTTACCGGTGCCAAGGATTTTTCCTTGGCTATTGTCCCCAAAATAGATTCCTTTACTTGGATTTTCATTTAGCTCATACTCCACAAACATCTTCCTCTCTCCGGTCATATGATTAGTGCACCCGCTATCAAGAACCCATTTGGTTCCACCGGAGGAGTATGCCTACAAGAAAGATTTAAGCCTTGGCTTTAGGTACCCAAGCGGTGTTGGGTCCTTTGATGTTAGTCAAGAGGCACTTGGGCACCCACACACAAGGTTTGGGACTCTTGCGATGTGGCCCGACATACCTATCATAGGCCTTTCCAAACTTGTTCCTCAATAAAACATATGACGCATCAAAATCATGGAACAATGGATGAGGTTCTTTCTTAGGCATTTTGGGTTAAGTAGCAATGTTCTTCCCTTTTATGTTGTATGAGCCTCCTTTGACAAAAACAATCAAGTCTTTGCCATTTTTGGAAGATTTGGCATTTCACCTCATCTCCCTAGAATAACCAAGACCATCCTTGACAAGGGGATGTCTTGTGTTGGTATATGCACTACGTGCATATGCCATCTTCTCCTTGTCAAAGATGCCACCCTTTGGTGCTTGATTGGTTTGTGCCAACTTAAGCTCATCTTTAATCTTTATGATCAAGTTTGTGCATTTACAAGGTTGCGATGCTTCGGATTTAACATTTGTGGAGATGATCTTGTAGAGGAAGAAGGTGCATTAACCTTGAGAGACTTCACTTGTGTCTCAAGGATCTTGTTAGATTTTGCCAAACTAATAAGTTCATCCTTGATCACAATTGTAGTGTTCTCAAGATTTGAGCAAGTTTCCTTGCTCAAAGCGAGTTCACGCTCAAGTGCCTTGCTTCTTCCTCTTTCAAGCTCCAAGAGCTCCTCAACCTCTTGACATCTCTCCTTTTGTGGATGAGCATGTCCTCTTGATGGTTGATGAGCTCTTCCTTCTCAATATTTCCTCCGTCAACAATCTCAATCTTTTCCAAGGTACTTTTACTCATGTCCTTAAGCATGTGTTCATTTTCACTACTACTATCAAAATCATCATGAGAAGAAAATGAAGAAGAGGATTTAGATTTAACCTTCTTTCTTCCCTCCTTGGCCATGAGACACGTTGGCCTTGAAGTCTCCAAGTTGGGAAGAGCTTGTTTCCGTAGTTGTCCTTCTTCACAGCAATGGTTTCTATCTTCTCTTCTCATCGGAGGAGGATTCCTCATTTGAATCCCCTCTCCTTTCCGAGGTGGGCATGTCCGGATTGCTTCTTCTTCTTGAAGTACTTCTTCTCTTTGGACTTGACCTCCTTCTTCTTGTTGTTTTCTTCATGTGGACAACCCACAATGAACTGGCCATAATCCCCACAATTGTAGCAAGCCCTCTTTGATCTTGTCTTGGGCTTGTCTTTGCTCTTTCTTTCATTTTGGTAGCTACCCCACCTTCTTCTAAACATCCTCTTAAAGTTGTTGATGAAGAGAGCTTCTTCCTCATCGATATCGGGACTCTCTTCATCACTCTTCTCCTTTTCTTGCGGTCTTGAGGACGTTGCCTTGAATGCAACATCCCTTTCCTTGGAGAAGGAAAGCTTTTGTAGATCATTGTAAAACATAGCTTCTTGCTCCATCATCTCATGGTTGATGATTATTCCAATCACTTCTTCGGGAGTCATCTTGTGAAAACACAAACTCTCACGAATTAGTGAGCAAAGAGTGACATTTCAAGGCATGAATGCTCGAATCATCCTCTTGACTACCTCATGGTCGGTCCACCGGGTTCTTCCATAAGACCGACTCTTGTTGATGAGAGTCTTGAGGCGGTCATACATGTCTTGGGGAGACTCACCCTCCATGATAGTGAACCTCCCAAGCTCTCCTTCGATCATCTCGATCTTCGCCTCCCTAATGACGCGGTTGCCTTCATGCGCCATCTTGAGGGTATCCCATATCTCCTTGGTAACCTCTAACCCTTCAATGCAGTTGAACTCCTCTCGAGTCAATGAGGAGGTGATCACTCCAACGGCTTGAGCATTGCGATGGAGAAGGACGGCTTGTTCGAGAGTGATGTCTTCCTCATTCTTCGGAAGATGAACACCTGTCATAACAATTTGCCAAAAGCTAGGGTTTAAGTAAATGAGGTGCATCTTCATATTATGCTTCCACATAGAGTAATCATTTCTGTCAAACTGAGGAGGTTTGCCAATGGGAATTGACAAATAATGATTGCTCGCGGTAAGTTGCTCATAATTGTAAGGATACCGAGAGTAGTCTTGTGAACTACCCCTGTTGTCGACATTGGTCGGAGCAATTGGCTTGATCTCCTTCTTGGGAACATTGAGCTTCTCACGAAGCTGTTTCTTGAGCATCTGAACTTCTTCGCCGTCGTTTGGATCATCTTGAAGAACATCTACGTTCTTTGTCTTGGTGTCATCGACGACCACTGGAATCTTGTTATCACCCCTTCCGTCCATTTCTTCTCTGAGTTGTTAGACTCCTGTGGAGAAGCCCGCTCTAATACCAATTGAAAGTCGCCTAGAGGGGGGGGGTGAATGGGCAATAATACCTGGAATGACTTAATCAAATGAGATTAAACTCCTGTGGTCGGACTAGTCTGGACAGGGACGGACTAGTCCGCTCAGCACAGGGTGAAAACCTAAAAACTTGGTTTCTACAAGTTATTTGCGGAATTTAAGTTCACCAAAGAGATAAGCAATATGTGGTAAACCAGTACAGTTCAGATTGTGAAGTTAAAGCACTTAGGTCACAAGATTTGGACAAGAGTCAAAAGTGAAAGGCAATATGAACAATAAGAACCCTAATGGCAATACTAGTGATCACAAAAGGTAAAAGACAAGTGAGATAAGATTTATCTCGTGGTTCAGCTCCACGAAGAAGCCTACATCCACGTTGAGAAGTCCACACAAGGACCGGGTCTCACTTGACCCTTCTCTCACCAAGCCACCATGATGGCCGGCTTGCATTCCACTATATCAATGGGTAATCACCAAGTTTTATGGGGCTACTCATAAGTGGAGGCTCCCATAAATCAATACAATGAGAAGCACACGAAGCTCAACTCACACAAGCCATAAAACACAATCACAATGTGCAAAGAGATCAAACCGAGAGCCAAAGCGCGATGATCTTCCTTCACTCTCCTCCCCAAACCCTATTCTCCTCAAGATTTGATCTTAGAGGGCTAGTAGGACGAGTAGAAGGCTTTGGAAGGCTCTTGGTCACTTTTGGTGGTGCTACGGTTCAAGACATTTTCAAATGAGGCCGGGGATCCCCTTTTTATAGGGGTCCCGAGACCCTTCTGCTGACCTCAGCAGAAGGGCGGACTAGTCCTGCCTCTTGCCCCGGACTAGTCCGGCCCTATGGGACCACTGACCTGTGGTCAGGTCCCGACAACTGCCACACTGCGCGACGATCGTCACACTATCCGCCGAATTTCCAAATTCAAACAGTCACTAAACAACGGACTAGTCCGGCCTAAAACAGACTAGTCCGAAGTAGGACAGAAGGGTTTAGTCCGTCTCAAAACAGACTCATCTGTGCAGGCCCGGACTAGTCCAGACTTTTCTAGAGAGCTTTGGTCCATCAAAAAATGGACAAGTTCGGTCTTCTAGGACTTAGCTCCAAATTCACTAAGAAACACTCCAGAGAGGTTTGGTCTGTCTCAAAATGGATTAGTCTGCCTGGGCAGACTAGTCCGGCCTTGAGGCCCGGACTAGTCCGACCTCCTAGGGTTTTTCCTCATTTTGGCTTCTCACTTAGGTTTTTCTCTAAACCACGACTTTGAGCCCCTTAGAATGATCTCAATGCACATGATACATCCACCCTTTCACATGACACGGCTCATATAAGCTCACCTTCATAGAAACCCTAATTTCTACTTCTTGAGCCTTTGACACCTGTTATGTCCTTTTCCTTTTTGAAGAGTTTCATATCATTTCAATCATTGTACCTGTGCTTAGGATCAACTTAGCTCATTAGACTCTTAATTGTCATCATCAATCATCAAAAACCCATGGGGAAGCCAAGATGCACTTTTAGATGAAGAATTATTGGTAAAAGTAACATTCTCTATACGTGACACTAAAGAGAGGGGGGAGAACCATTCTTTGTTACCGGTCATGTGGCGTGAGCAACCTGAATCCACAATCCAAATGTTCTCCTTCATCAGGCGTGTAACCTACACAGAAGCACAATACGTCGATGACTCAATATGGGGTTAGTCAAAAGCATTTAGGAATCCAGTACTGAGTCACATGACCTCCAACAGGAATAACACACGAAAGCTGAGATAAAACGGCAGGTTTATGAGCCAAAGCTTGAGGATTTTTGTACCCAACTACTGAATTATGAGGTGTTACAAGCGTAGCACGAAAAACAGTAGGTTTGGGAGCAAACTTTGCATGTTTTCGACTCATTACAGGAGGTTGCATGTTCCTATCATTCGGTTCAGCATGTGCAACAAATCATTCTTTCCTTTTTCTGTTTTTTAGCTAGTCTGTAACAAAAATCTATGACATGACCATCTCTACCATAGTAGGTACAATGAAATTTAACTTTGTGTTCATGTCTAGATGAGCAAGCAACATTTTTATTAACAACCGAATGAGACAACGCTCCTGCAGATTTGAAAACCACTTCTTTTTGTTTAGGAATTGTTTGAATCAAACCACTTCCTAATGACTTTACAATTTTAGGTGGATGTGCCTTAGTATGAGCATGAGAATCAAAATCTAAACCAGTTTTATCATTGCAGGATTTAGAAGAATTCAATAGCAAGTTCAGATTCTTATTCCCATTATAAAACCGCTCCAGTGTCCTATTCATGTCGTCAAGTTTCTTAGACAAGTCTAGATAGTTTTGACATGAAGTTTTCCTTTTAGTTTACAATTGGAACAATATTTAACTTCATGAGAACCTAAAACATTGTTTAATATAGAAATTTCATTCATAGCATATTGTAGTTTTTATCAAGATCATCACAAGTAGAACAATGCAAATCAATTGTTGAACAACAAACATCTTTCAAGTTTTTATCACTAAGTGCAGCAAGCTCTTTGTTCTTTTCAATCTCTAAATCAAGTTTATCAAGTGTGAAGGTGTGTGCACTTCTTAGAGAGGACAATTGTTCATATATTAAATCACATGAGGAACAAGAATCATCACTGGGAATCAAAGATTTCAAACGATTAATTTCAAATTCAAGTGACTCAATTTTAACACCATTGTCCCTAAGCTTTTTGTCCTTTTTCTTAATTATAACAGTGGCACGAGAAATAGCATCACACATTTCTTAGCAAGTAGGATATAACTCTTCATTGTTGCTGTTGTGTTCTATCTCCTCCATACTTGATCTTGACTTGCCCACCATGAAACACAAGTTTGCCAAATCATCTTCATCTTCATCACTTCTGATGTCCACATCGCTCGAGTCAAGTTCTTGAAGTATGGAGATAAAACTATTCACAATTGGTGTCCTGTAAAACCCATCTTTTTCTTGTTGTTGTTTGCAGAGGAGTGCTTCGTACTTGTTTGCTTTTCATCACGGGAAGTAGCACCTGAAAGGTTAGAGCAATTTGTGCAAAAATGTCCTGTCTTACCACATTCGAAGCATCATTGAGGTCCAACACTTCCTCTCCTTCTAGTTCTCACATTTTGCAATGCTTTTGAGAACCGAGTAGGGATGAGTGCAAGTTCTTCCTCTGGAAACTCTTCAATCTGTTCAACGGTTAGAGAGGACAACAAAGCAAGTATTCCACAAGATGAAGATTGGCCGGAGCTAGGCATGTCACATTGAGAAACAAATGCAAGAGACTTGTTGGGGTTCTTACGTGAGATTATGTCAATTTCATGAGTTTTCAATTTAGAATATAGAACATCTAAAGTAAGTGTACTCATGACAGTAGATTCATGAATAGATGTGACTTTCATCTCCCAAATTGACATATCTAATGCACTTAGTAATTGCCTAGCATTCTCCATCTGAAAAATTAACATTGATGCTACGCAAGTTGCTGAGAATTTTATTAAAACGAGTAAAGATATCATTGATGGACTCACCTGGTTGCATCTCAAAGCGCATGTACTCCTTTTTGAACATGTCTTGCCTTGCCTCCTTGGTCGTGTTGGATCCTTCGTGGTAGTCGCAAAGAGCTTTGCACACATCGTATGCAGATCGGAGGTGTGCAACACGGTAGAAGTCACTTTCAGTTAATCTTTGTATGATCAAGTTCCGAGCCTTGTTGTTGTTGTCGACATCTCTCAGATTCATAGCTGTAACTTGATCGTTTGGCAACACCGCAATGAAACTCGTGTAGATCCAAAACCACAAATTCAATGACGGTGAAATTTTCACAGATGATACATAATCAAGTTGTGAAGACAACTCAAAAAGAATCATGTTGATTGGATCTGTAAAACTCGAGTTATGATAAAACAACAGAAGCAAGGTAGTGCTGTGCAGAAACTCAACGAGGAAGACTTGATGAAAACAAGTCGGACGAACAAGGCACAAAAGCTCTTTTAGACTATGAATTTTATTGATCAAAACTCAAAAGGAATAGCCCCAAAGTCATGCACCATGAGCTCTGGCCTCCCTTGCTTATATAACCAGCCCTTAGGCCAACCCAATCCCAATTAGGACTCAAATCCTACTCAGATTCAACCAAAACTTCCCATATCTGCTCAAGACTCTTCTATACACAGATAGAAGCAATATTAAGACTTCCAAACACTTAGGAACGAATCCCACATTCCTAAAACAACTCAATTTCGTGACTCACACGAAATCCTATCATAACCAACTCAAATCTTTCCATATTTGAGTCAAACACGACTCAATCGTAGCCTGAGTCCATAACCTAGTCGGTTTCCGACCAATTTTTTTACGTCCAATTTTCTTCATCACACCTTGGAACCATGTATCCACGTCCATGCACTCCTTTCACACGTGAAAACATCTTCCAACGACGTAGACGGTACCTTCATATGCATTGTTCTTGATTCAAACATGTTGTGCAACCTCCCGATCAACTCAACCACAATTCCGACCGAACTTGGTTGTTGAACCTCATATTCTCCCCAATACTAGTTCAATGGATTCCGTCACCAGCCATGTCTTGAACTCAAGCAACACCTGCACATGAACAAACAACCAATACTTTCGAGCACAAGTCCTCGACTTGACTCTCATTAGTTCCAAAACCACAACATCTTACGTGAGCACCTCACATAAGCATGTTGCAAACCATAGGAAAATGATATCAGCCATAACCACCAAAACACACCAAAAACTTAGTAAAATAATACTAAGCAAACTTTCCATTGATGTAAAGCAAGTTCAAAACATTGCAAGGTAAAAGCAAAACAATTGCAATCAAGCTCCGGACCTTGCCAGAGCTAACCGGACCGTGAGTCGGAGCTTACCAAAGCTAGCAGGACCTTGCACCGGAGCTTACCAAAGCTAGTCGGACCTTGCACCGGACCTAGCAAAAACATGTCGAACCTAGCCATAGCAAGTCGGACCTAGACAAAGAAGTCGGACCTAGTCAAAGCAAGTCAGACCTTACGTCGGACCTTGTCGGAGTTACCCAAAACAAGTTGGACATATTGTCGGACCTTGCTGGAGCTCGGACCTAGAGTCAGACCTTGTTAAAAAGGGTGTTTTGGCAGTATTTAAAACTTTTATCATCATAGCCAATGTATTCAGCACACATAGGTATTACAAACAGAGCGAGCACGAGAGGCCATGCGCTGAGAAGGCAGAGGCGAGAGGACAGCAAGAGCCGGTATTTTGAACATCTGGCCACAAAAGGCCTCCAAGGCCTGAGAACTGGACCCATTAGATGCTGCAGTAGAGGAGGTACCCAGCGTCCCCGCTTGGGACTCTTGTGCCGAGCTTGTGTCCTCTACCACGACCTGCACTAGGACCGACTTGTCGTGGCCCCGAGAAGGGGTCTTGGAAGGTGCAGGGGGAGAAGCACCAAGAGGTGGTGACACCGGCATAGTGGGAGGAGGCAGCTGCTCAGTAGATGCCAAATACCAATAGGTTTCAGCACAACAGGTTACAGCATCGATGCCCTCAGCGTGGGGGAAGCACTACTACAAAACTCATTTTTACAGGCGGTTCTAAACATATTATCACACGCGGTTTTAAAAACCGCCTATAACAAAGAGCCTGTGAAAATGGCCGATTATCACAGGCGGTAGAAAAGTCCGCCTGTAAAAATGCATTATCTCATACGGTTATTTCTTGCTGACCGCCTGTGATAATATATTATCACTGACGGTTATTTACTGCGGACCACCTGTGATAATATATTATCACTGGCGGTTTTTATAAAAGACCGCCTGTGTGCATGGTGTCAGTGGCTGGCCGAAATCAGAATACAAGAAGCGATAAGATTTAGACAGCAGCACAATGATAAGATTTAGACAGCAGCACAACGATGAGATTTAGACAAGAAGCGATAAGATTTAGACAGCAGCACAACAATGAGATTTAGACAAGAAGCGATAAGACCATTTTTGGATCTGGAAGTAACACACACATTCAAGCAAGGCGCAAGGCCGCAACTTATATGAAATCCAACTCAGTTTACACACAGATGTACACACAGACATACAACACATCTTTTACACACATAGGTACACACAAGTCTCCGCAACTTGTATTGAGGCTTCGATGCACGCAGATCGCGCTGGATTCGAGACGCAACTTGCATTGAAGCTTCCAGGCACTGCAGCTTGTATGGAGGCTTCAAGGATTTGAGGTGCTGCACGATCTCTCCCGTAGAGCTTACAAGCACACAAATCCACGCTGCTGCTTCCGTCCGGTGAAGTCTCGAGGCACACGCATCCGCTGACGCCTGAGGCATGCATCCGCCAGCTCCCTGGCCGACGCGGTGGGAAGGAGCATGCGCCGCGATGGAAAGCACCAGATGCGCCCGACGGCGAGCACCAGATGTGCCTGACGGCTCCCACCAGGATTGGGGATTTTGGACTGCAGGATTGGGGATTTTGGACTGCAGGATTGAGAAGGAGACGTGTGGGTAGAATATTTTATTGGGGAGGGAGACGGGTGGGTAGAGTAAGGGAGACGGGTGGATCCGCGTGAAGAGTGCTGATTGGTGGAGAAGCTGGAGCGTAGATACTGTCACGTTTCTTATAGTACAACCGCCTGTGATGTTATCTATTATCACAGGCGGTTTTTACCACCGACCGCCTGTGATAATCTATATTTTTACACAGACGGTTTTTAATTGCGGTCTGCCTGTAATATATTATTATCACAGACAGACTTTAATGTATTTCACAGCACAGACGATTTTTCTTACAGACCGCTTGTAAAAAAATTAAGAGACGCCTGTGAAAATGCTTTTTGTAATAGTGAAGGCTACAGCTTCCAACAGCATGGGGTCGAGGTCCACCAGGGTAGGTGGTGGAGACTGGTTGCCTCCAGTCCCCTAGAACCGGCAAGGAGAAACTCTAAAGGTCCTCCATGTTGCCAGCAGACGAACGCAGCTCAGATGTCCCCACCAGGACAGGTGCCTCCGGTAGCAGATGATCCTCAGTAGCTAGACGGTGTGGCGCACTGCAGCTAACAAACTGGAGATGGGGAGCGACAACGTTCCCAACCCTCGTCATCACGGCACTATGGGTCGCGGTGTCGCAGATGCACTGGAGAGATGGAGGATGTTCGTCCATGCTGAGGGGAGCCAATAGACTCCTGCAGATTGCAGCGGCAGTGACCACCATAGGATCAGCCAGAACAGGTCGAGGACGATCTCTGACTCAGACGGTCTTGGGTGAGACGAAGCTTGGAGAGGAAACCACCAACAGTGTCCTGGTGAAGAGGGAGGTCATCCCCATCATCGACGAACTGGTCAGACCGTGATCCTTGGACACTGCGGCAAGGGTCCTGAGGTGTAGGAGGGTGGTTGACTAGATCATCCAGGTACTCCCCTCACCCAGTCAAATCTCAGATAACGAGGTTGGAAGTGCTCCGCCTCAGCCTAGGGGCGGTGGTTGGGCGCCTCCGACCAATCAAAGATCTCAGAGATGTGGATCACCAAGTCGACGAGGATACCTTCAGGAGGAAAGCGTGAGGCCGGCACGTCCAGCAGGTGGGAGGGCCTAGGAGGAAAGAACTAGGAATGAAAATAGATCGAATATTTTCCGATCCGTCCGGATGCCGGATCCAAAAATATTCGGTCGATATCCGATTTTATCAGATATGGATCGGATATCAAATATTTGATTTTGGATAACGGATCGAAAATGGTACAGCTTAATATTCGTCTAAATGGTCGGATATCCATATTTCTTTTTATATATCCGAATAAAAATCCGGATAATATCCAAATCTTTTCGGGCCAATCTAAGCCGGCGGCTTGGACAAACTGAATCCCAACCCTAACCCAATTTCTGTTCCAGCCTCTAGCACTCTGTCCTCTACTCTCGATCCCGTCCGTGAGGGCGCGAGGCTGCTGGCACACCACCCAACCACCGCCCGACGCCGCCATGCTGTCGCTGCCCCGCCGCGAAATGTCGCCACACCATCTCCGCTCTGCCACCACCGCCTGACGCCCCCACTGCCTGCTGTCGGCTACCGCACGTTACGCTGTCACCGCTTCAGTTCACCAGCCTCAGCGGGTCTAGGTCGATGCTTGTGCAGAGGTCACCTGACGGACGGATACCTTAGAGGAGCAGGGACCTCCGCAGAATGGGCACGGTAGTGGCTGGGAACGCCCTCATCGCCGTCTGCACGACATGTGTTCCTGCGCTGCAACTAGCTGAGATGGTGCTACCACGCGTATGCGGAGGCAGTGGCTGCGGCGAGGGATGGCGCCGGGGGCATCGAGCTGCTGGAGATGGAGGGTGAGGGTCACGTATTCTACGTCTTCAAGCCCGACTGCGAGTCTGCGACAAGGCCAAAGAGCTGGTGGATAGGGTGGTAGCTTTTCATCAATGCACCATGATCGTTTGTGCCATTGTTGGTCGTGCTGTTGTCTGTTTGGTTTGATATGTGTTATCCACTATAATTGTAAAAAGTCTTTCTTTAAAAAAAAATAAAGAACAGGCTACTGTGTTGCTTGACTATGAACTATGATATGAGAATAAATGGACACCTAAGCATAATTTTGAAACGGTTGAGATGGTTGTGACGGATAAATTGCGTTGTGCTAGGAGACCAATACTATGCGTGAATTTTCAAAATTTTAATTACATGTATTTTTCGTGATCATGTGATGTATAAATATTAACTGATGATGTGTATATACTTAACTTTTTTTATTATTTAATTTAGTGAATTTTAATATTAAGTACTTATGATGTGATATGCGAAAACTCTTTTCTGTAACTATTCGAGTCCGTTCGATATCTGTAAGTATCCGATCCGTTAAATCCGGTTCTGATATATCCAAAATTTCCGACACCGTATCCGTTTCCGACAACATCCGATCCGAATCCGCTTCCGAAATTATTATATGGATATGGATATGGAAAAAGCTTTTATCCGTCCATATCCGTTCGTATTCATCCCTAGAAAGAACGTGACATGTTTGGTACACGGAGGGCGGCTAGGGTCCGCAATCCACACCCAACAGACACATTACTCCGTGCTTTGCCTTGTGTTGGACATATCTTTCATCCTGTCGAACATGCAGAGATCCCCCAGAGCTTGCTTCAGCCCCCATCCTCTGACAACACATGAAGAGGCAAGTTTTCCACATAGAGCTTGACGTGGAAGGTCAACAGAGTGGGGGCCAACCACACCCTCCACAGCCAAACCATAAGGCAAGCATTGTTTATGAAGATAACGACCCCGGTGGATTGCTCTAGCTTGCTGCTCGGGGTGGTCGAAGTGCACGAGCAAGTCCTCTGAGAAGTGGCGGGATACCGTGATGCAGCTGCGAGGGATCACCAGCTGCGTGCTGACTGCCGTCACCACCTTAAGGATAGATGCCGAGGTGCCCCTATACAGTGGGTAGAGGAGCACCGTCGTGCACATGAGGTTGTTGCAATCCGTCATCATGGCGCCACCAGGAACGACAGCAGCAAACCCCCTGGATGGACGGGGGTGAGGAAAGCTAGGAAGGTGTGCTACCAAGCCAGCCATTGAGTCACGGGGACCGGCAACAGCTTCAGCGTAGGACAAGGGGGACCGCTGGTCACGGCGAGGGGATGCGGGAACGTCACCCGAGAGTGGGTGCTCGGCTTTGGCTGGGGAGGAGAAGCTTTGGGAGGAGATGGACAAATCAGAGGGAAATGACCGCTATTGCCACAGGAGAGACAACGCATGGGCTGACGATAGAACTGGCGACGATGGTCTGTGGCCAAGCAACAAAAGCAACGCCCCTTGAAGATGCTTTTATCGAGAACGAAACCTCAAGCTCTATTTGTTGGTAAATCGTCGGTACGCTACTCTAGCAACTCTACCGCATCACCCAGGAAACATGCGAGTACAGATGTCATGGATCGTTACCACTAAACGCGTAGCGTAGCAGAACGTAGATGCGCGTCGGTGTAGGGGAAGCAGACGATCTCGTTCGTCTCCTCCTCGTCCTCGTCGCAGCAGCAGGTAGATGATCACAATCGTCGTAGCCGATTAGCGCAGCAGTAGCAGCAGCGCCTCCACGGAGTCCACACGTACGGAGAGGAACACCGTGCGCCGGTGTGCTAGCACCGCGCGCGCAGCAAGGGTCTCGGCGTGAGGCCTTCGAAGGGTGGCGGCTAGGGCTATCACGTGGTTCGGTGATTAGCCCCTAACCCTACCCCTTATATTTATAGGCGTACTAATGGGTTTTTAGGTCGCAGGCCCATTAGTACCATAATTGCTTATGGATCAAATATCCAATAGGCCTCAACCCGAATTGTTATGATTGCCTCTTGGGCACATCACCAACAATCTCCCACTTGCACTAGAGACAATCATCTAGCCAAGATTTTTGATATTCCAACTCCTTAAGTGTGTGACCCATTAGGTTCATGTGCAGTCAGTTGTGAATGGAAACCATTTCCAACCACAAGTCAGTAGAGGTACCTAGCAGGACATACTGACTCCCGAATATACATAAAGATCATATCGGCCGAACCTATATACATTCAACATGCTAATCCCTTTGCCTCACGATACCAGTCAAGCTCAAGGCGAGATGCGTGCCATCCTTGTGATAGCTCGACCATTCACTCGATCAAATAGTGGATTCATTCCGTGACTAACTTTTTAGTCACTGTGATTAACCTTTAATCACCTTGGCATGACCATGCACTTTCAAATCCAACTATCTCGAGGGGCCCATAGATATCTCTCCTGTTATTAAGGAGGGGCAAATACCATCTTGATCCGCGCACATCCCATTCTATGTTTCATTATATACCCGAAGACTACTTTTATGACTACCCAGTTACAGAGTAGCGTTTGGTAGTTTCAAAGTACACAACTACGCATAGTGAGAAACAATGGCGATCTCAGGTCTAAGGATCTAGCAGGTGTATCACTCAAGACCAACTGATGGCACATATGGAAATAACAATCCCAGCAGTGTCTTGGAATGGGTCAATCCAACACCATGTTCACTAACATGTGTTCACATTATTAATTTGATATATCCATATCTATGATCCGTGAAACGTGATCATCAATTAATACATGTGCTAGTCTGTATGCAATCATTATCTCATATAATGATATAGACTAGGGATCATCTAGAGTAACATTACTTTTAACAAAGAGTTTCACGAACGAGTCACATACTTGATGATCAATGTAAATAATGATTACTCATATAACAATTTATTTAATAGTACATAAACATAGCTGTGACACAAGTCTCCCACTACACACTATGATCACTAATGTAAGTATCTAATACCCATAGATCTCGTGTGTGCCTCATGCTTTGATTGTGGAAGAGGCTTTGTCAACGGATCTGCAACATTCAAATTCGTGTGCACCTTGCATATCTTCACATCACCTCGTTCGATGATCTCTCGAATGAGGTGATAGCGTTGTAGTATGTGTTTGGATCGTTTGTGTGATCTAGGCTCCTTTGCCTGTGTGAGGTTCCACTGTTGTCACAGTAGAGATCCACAGGACTGGACGCGCTAGGAACAACACCCACTCAGAAACAAATTTTCTGATCCAAACAGCTTCCTTTGCAGCTTTAGAAGCTGCAATATACTCCGCCTCTGTGGTTGAATCTGCTACTGTATCTTGCTTGGAACTTTTCCTGCTCACTGCCCCTCCATTGGGGCAGAACACAAATCCGGATTGTGATCTATAATCATCCTTATTAGTTTGGAAGCTGGCATCGGTGTAACCTTTTATAGCGAGCTCTTCTTCACATCCAAATACTAAGAACGCATCCTTAGTTCTTCTCAAGTACTTAAGGATGTTTCTGACAACGATCCAAAGAGCCTCACCATAATCTGATTGATACCTGCTTGTGATACTTAGAGCATAAGATACATCTGGGCGTGTACATAGCATGGCATACATGATGGATCCAATAGCCGAAGCATAAGGAATCACTCTCATCCTCTTTTGCTCATCAGGTGTCGAAGGACACTGACTCTTGCTTAGAGTAATGCCATGTGACATTGGCAAGAAACCTTTCTTGGAATCTTGCATACTGAACCGATTCAATATATTGTCAATATATGTATCTTGGCTTAATCCAATTAGCCTTTTAGATCTATCTCTATAGATCTTTATGCCCAAAATATACGCTGCCTTTCCTAAATCCTTCATTGAGAAACTTTTTCTTAATGAGGATTTAACATCATCAAGCATTGGAATGTCATTTCCGATCAATAATATGTCACCTACATATAGGACCAGAAATACATGTGCGCTCCCACTAAACTTCTTGTAAATACAAGGTTCTTCTACGTTCTTGATGGAACCAAACCCTTTGATTACTTCATCAAAACGGAGATTCCAACTCCGAGATGCTTGCTTCAGTCCATAAATGGACTTTTGAAGCTTGCATATTTTACTAGCATTTTTAGGATCAACAAAACCCTCAAGTTGTGTCATGTACACATCCTCAATCAGACTTTTATTAAGAAAGGCTGTTTTGACATCCATCTGCCATATTTCATAATCAAAATATGCAACAATTGATAGAAAAAACCGAACAGACTTAAGCATTGCAACGGGTGAGAAATTTTCATCATAATCAACACCTTGAATTTGTTTGAAACCTTTCGCCACCAATCGCACTTTATAGATGTGAACATTTCCATCCATATCAGTCTTTTGCTTGAAAATCCATTTACAATCGATAGGTCTCACACCTTCGATTGGATCAACCAAGTTCCAAACTTGATTTTCATGCATGGATTCAATTCCAGATTCCATGGCTCCAAGACATTTTTCAGAGTCGGGTCCCGTCATTGCTTCAGTATAGGTCGTGGGCTCATTATTGTCCAACAATACCATGTCATGCTGCTCCGTGGTTAGAAGCGTTAACTTTTCAGTCGCACGGCGTACCCTCGTAGACCTTCGTGGGGCTGGTGTTTCATCAACTGGTTGTACAACATCTTGTACATCTTGTATAGGATCAGTGGGTGCCGAAACATTTTCAGGTATTTCTTGAATTTCTTCAAGATGCACCTTGCTCCCACTAACTCCTTTTGAGAGAAACTCTTTCTCCAAGAAGACACCATTGCGAGCGTAAACACTTTACCCTCTATTTTATTATAAAAATAATATCCTTTGGTTTCCCTAGGATATCCCACAAAGAAGCATTTGTCTGATTTTGGAGTGAGTTTGTCTGACGTCAAACGTTTGACATAAACATCACATCCCCAAACTTTGAGGAAAGACAATCTGGGATGTTTCCCGATCCACATCTCATATGGTGTCTTTTCAACAGACTTAGTTGAGACTCTATTTAGTGTAAACACAACAGTTTCAAGAGCATAACCCCAAAAGGATAGTGGAAGATCTGCTTAGCTCATCATCAACCTAACCATGTCCAACAAGGTTCGGTTCCTCCGCTCAGACACCCCATTCTGTTGAGGCATTCCAGGTGGAGTCAACAGTGGAACAATTCCACATTGTTTCAAATGATCATAAAATTCACGGCTCAAATATTCACCCCCACGATCAGATCGTAGAAGTTTAATTGTCTTGCCCAATTGATTCTGTACTTCATTATGAAATTCTTTGAACTTTTCAAAGGATTCAGACTTGTACCTCATTAGGTAGACATAACCATATCTACTAAAGTCATCGGTAAATGTGATGAAGTACTGAAAACCACCTCTGGCAATTGAACTCATTGGTCCTCATACATCTGTATGTATAAGTCCCAACAAATCAGTCGCCCTCTCACTTTGACCAGTGAAGGGTGCTTTGGTCATCTTCCCAAGTAAACAAGATTCGCATGTGTCAAGTGATTCAAAATCAAATGAGCTTAGTAATCCATCTTTATGGAGTTTTTCAATGCGTTTCTCATTTATATGACCTAAGCGACAATGCCAAATAAAAGTGGGATTTAGATCATTTTGTCGAGCCCTTTTGGTATTAATGTTATAGACAATTTTATCCTCAAGATCAAGAACATATAATCCATTCACCAATGGACATTGAGCATAGAAAATATTATTGTAATAAATAGAACAACATTTGTTCTTTATTACAATCTCATAACCATCAACTTCTTCTAAACACGAAGAAGAGATAATATTCTTGCTCAAAGTAGGAATGCAATAACAATTATTCAATTCCAAAACTAATCCTGAGGGTAATGACAAGTGGTAAGTTCCGACAGCTATGACCGCAACCTTTGCTCCATTGCCGACACGGACATCCAACTCGCCTTTTGCAAATCTTGTAGTCTCACTTAGACCCTGCAATGATTTGCAAGTGTGAATCATTGATCCGGTATCAAATACCCATGATTCACTAGAAGATAATGAAATGTTAATTTCTATAATATTTATACCTGAAGCGGAAGTCTCACTTCCCTTCTTCTTCTTCATATCCTCCAAGTACTTCTTGCAGTTCCTAGACCAGTGTCCCTTAGCATGACAGTGAAAGCATTCATCATCAGGAGAAGGGCCAGATTTGCCCTTTGGCTTAGACTTTGAGCTTGAGGGCTCATCGGGAACCTTTCCCTTGCCTTTGCCTTTAGGATGCGTCACACGGTTCCTCTTTTTATTCTCCTTTTGTACCATCATCACATGAGTGGCATTTTTCTTAATGCTTCCTTCGGCTGTTCTAAGCATCCCATGCAATTCAGCCAAAGTTTTCTCCATGCCATTCATTTGAAAATTCAATATTAATGGCTCGTAGCTCGGTGGGAGTGACTGGAGAACCACGTCAATAGCCAGATCATCCTTGAGTTCAGAACCAAGTTTACCCAAAGTTTCAATGTAACCAATCATTTTGATAACATGAGGGCTGACCAGGCTACCCTCCGCCAGCTTGCATGAGAACAAGGACTTTGAGATATTGTATCTCTCAGCCCTTGCCTGATTCTCAAACATTCCACGCAGTCCCTCAATCATAGAATAAGCATCTGTATGCTCATACTGCTTTTGCAGATCAGGGGACATAGTGGCGAGCATGAGGCAGCTTACATTAAGCGCATCATTGCAGTGCTTCGTATAAGCTCTACGTGCTACATTAGTTGCATCAGCTGGGAGGTCATCAGGGTAAGGCTGCAGAAGAACATACTCGGTTTTCTCTTGCCTAAGAACGATTCTCAGGTTGCGGTACCAATCGATAAAGTTAGCTCCATTGAGCTTTTCCTTTTCAAGCACATATCGCAAATTGAAACCGAAATTGTTACTAGCAGACATTATCTATAATAGAAAATAAATATGCAAGGTTTAGCACTATGTTATGTACCAATCTTCTATTAACAGTTTAATAAAAGATATCACCACTATAGGATCATCGTCTTCCTTCTAACGACATATAGTGGTTCAATATCCATATTCACTAATTCCTAGTGAGCTTTGGCTTCACTGCTAGGAAATTAGTGACATATATAAACAACCATTGTTAATCATATCTCTATATGACTCTTGTTTGTTGGGTGACATCCAATGCCCCAGCTCCCAACTCTATGCCATAAAACCCAAAACCGTTTTGATAGCTTTGTTGAGTAAACCAACACTATGCATGTGAATGTCCAACATTCACCCTATGAATTATGATAGATGATGGTACTTTGCTTTGGCAAACCTACCACACAACGATCAAAATATCATAGGTGCAGCTATTGGTAAATGGCATCAAATGCTCAACTTTTGTGAGGGAAGCTATTCTATCATGACAAAACATCCACCATATGAAAAGCATGAAAAGAATAGTAATAAGCATCACAGGCATATGATCATATCACATTGTGAACAGTATGGCCTTTAGAATCATAATGGTCTCCATCGCCATGGTTCCATCAAGATCTGAGCTGCCATGCCTCCCTTCTTGTGGTGATCTCCATCTCTACCATGCTTGAAGGCATCTCCATGATAATAAAAGAAGCTAATACAACTAATAGCTACTAAATAAATTACTTGAGAGATCAAGTATCACAGGTCGACACACAGGTCGTTATACAATTATGTGACAATCTCAACCCGGTTGTGTTAAATTTACAGCACGCAGGCCGCACAAATATTACACACAGATTATCACATCACGTTAGGCCATACCATTCACATCATTCCCTGCAAAAATGAGTTAAGCGTAGAATACATAGATCGCATCTATGAAATCACTATGAAAATCTCATCGGATTGATCAAAACAACCCGAATCCGAGCCATTCAGAATGCCTCAATTTTCAATGTGACTGGTTATTCATGAGTAGACCGCGACCCATGACCGTGGTCTGTTGGCTCAATCTGTTAGCTATGTACACGATTAGTCCTGATGGTGATTTCAGCCGGTAGGGACAGGTTGCGCACACAGCAGAGAAGGAGCACGAACTGACCCTTTAGTCATATACAATCACAATCTACTCTAACCAATTCCAAACCTCAAAAACCGTGCGATAAAATTCATCGTATGAATATGTCTGCAGTAGATCCCATCTACTAATAAGATTCAGACCAAAAACTGCGCAACTCGGCTCTGATACCACTATTGGTAAATCGGCGGTACGCTACTCTAGCAACTCTACCGCGTCACCTAGGAAACATGCGAGTACAGAGGTCATGGATCGTTACCACTAGACGCGCAGCGCAGCGGAACGTAGATGCACGTCGGTGTAGGGGAAGCAGACGATCTCATTCGTCCCCTCCTCGTCCTCGTCGCAGCAGCAGGTAGATGATCACGATCGTCGTAGCTGATCAGTGCAGCAGTAGCTGCAGTGCCTCCACGGAGTCCACACGTACGGAGAGGAACACCGTGCGCCGGTGTGCTAGAACCGCGCGCGCGGTAAGGGTATCGGCGTGAGGCCTTCGAGGGGTGGCGGCTAGGGCTGTCACGTGGTTCGGTCATTAGCCCCTAACCCTACCCCTTATATTTATAGGCGTACTAATGGGCTTTTAGGTCGCAGGCCTATTAGTATCCTAATTGCTTATGGATCAAATATCCAATAGGCCTCAACCCGAATTGTTATGATTGCCTCTTGAGCACATCACCAACACTATTCATCATGGTCTTCCAATTGAGAGCAGAGAACACAGAAGAGGGCCGAAATGAATGGTGCTTTCTATTATTGACAGCCAGATCTTCCTTTCTGTGTGAAACCTCTGACTTCGAATCCGGTTCCTTAACTGCGACCATTGGACTCTTGCCCCCGTCTCCGGAGAAACCGATGGCTCTCTCCAGCATCTCGTCAAGCGGAGACTTCAATGAGGAACCAGGAAGCCCATCCCGCACAGACGCACGCCTACTCTTGAAGGATTTGGAGGTGACCTTCACCCACCACTTCTGCACGTCTTCAGGACTGGATGCAGACTGGGGATCATTTGGGCCTGATTTGCATGCAACCAATCTCTTGTCCAGGTTAGCAGCAATGGTGTTTAGCTTCTTCAGAGGGATGGGCTTAGGCAGGGGTCCTAGAAGACTGGAATCCTGAGCCAAGGAGGTGACGCCCAGGGGTTGCTGTTCCGGTCCTTGACCTGCAGCAGCATGAATGAAGGAGATCTTTGCTTGGCTCGGGAGGCGCTGCTCCTCCAGTACACAAGGTGGAGACATGCTGATAAAGGGGGCGCTAGGTTGAACAACGTTTTCAATATGCACAGATTCTGATGCCTTCTGATGCGCACGCAGCAACCGCGGTGCAGTAAAGGCCGTGGAAATCGGCCCTGCACGAGGAGGACCTAAGGACCTACCACCGAACCGCGTAGGTTCCAGCCATTTACCCTCTTCCAAGTCCCCGGAGACCATCAACATTAGCACGAGGGTGAGCAAGGATGGAGATTTACTGAGTACCTTCCGAGGTCCAGCAGAAGGCGAGGACGAGGGGGCCACCACAGCCACCAGCACTTGAGCGCCCACCAGATCCGACCGAAGGGAGCCACCGGGAGATGCAGCAGAAGGCGGGAACGAGGGGACCACCGCGGCCACGAGCACTTCAACGCCAGCATGATCCGACCGTAGGGAGCCACCGGACCACGAACTGAATTCCTCTTCCGATTCCGACAGCGAGATTCAAAGAATCGGGGGGAGCGAGAAGATTCACTCGTCCTCCACATCAGATCTGGGAAGACCACCACACGGGCTGCGAGGAGTGGAGAAGGGGTGCAGACTGAGGCCCGTCTCTCGAAACATGAGGTTATGGACTGGAACAGGATGAGGGAGAGCTCGGAGGTTTGGATGATCGCCGGATCCGGGGTCAACGCTGGCGAGGGAGGGGGAGGGTCACTCTCGCCCTCGGACATGTCGCTCCCCGCAAGATAATGAACACATGATCTAATGAAATCCAATCAGTTTACAGAGCATCTTTCATATACATTGAATGCTTCTTAATGTCAATCTCGGTAAGCATATCTGAAAGCTGTGTTTACCTTTGCGACTTCCGAAACTGAAAACACCATCTGTCCTTCCTCAATCCATCTGTTCTGTACATGGAGTGACTGCTGCTCATCCACAAAAGAGAGGAAGCCCTCATCAGTTGTGTGGTCGTCACCGCTCATCTGCACGATAATCAGAAATTGCATTAATTTGTTGATCAAGACTAAAGCATGCCAATAAAATTTGGAGCGGTTGCGGGTCAGGTGACATATCAATCATGCTTTCACATGCTGTAAACCGGGTCCATTAAGATGTCCGTGCTCATATTTAAATTGGTATTCCCTCCGTCTCAAAAAGTTTTTCGTTTTGTAGTTCAAAAATAAACTACAAAGCGACAATCTTTTTTAACATGGAGGAAGTACATTGTTACTATTTCCAACTTTATAAGAATTTTTAGGTGACAGATCAGTCATGTTTTGACAGTCTCAAATTGCTTTATCTGATGGTATTGCTACTGCGATAGTGCCATAAATAACTATTGTACAAATCACTATTTATTAGTCTATCTTGTTTTACTTTGATGACTACAAATTATTATCATAAAATATCTATTAGTATTATTACAACTATTATTCTATAAGGCAGAAAAGTCCAAATAAATGAGCTATTATCCATCTCGAGGACATACAAGTTATTTTACATACAATACAAAAAATCATTAAAATAATCAGAATTATTAAACACCCTAGATTTCAAATTCTTCAGATAGACCTGAAAGTTGCCTAGAGGGGGGGGGGGGGTGAATAGCGGAAAACCTGAAATTTAACTTAACAAAAGCTAATCAGTAAGCAGAGTGCAGACTAGTTCGGCCTAGGGGTGGACTATTTCGGTCACAGAAGAATAATGCGCAAAAGGTGACATTTCTTCTCAACGATCTACGAAATGAACTATGAAGAACAATAACCTAGCAATCTAGTAGAGAAGTTGCACGAAGAATAAATGACCAGATCTAGATGGATTGCGAGATTGAGGTGAAGAACGTGAAGAACCCTAAAGTGTTCTAGCAGAGAAAAGAAGACAACTCAAGAGCACAAGATACAAGATTTATTGTGTGGTTCAGCTTCACAGAGAAGCCTACATCCACGTTGAGGAGCCCACAAAAGGGTAGGGTTTCACTCAACCCTTTCCTCCCCAAGCCACCACAAAGGCTGGCTTGTGCTTCCACTAAATCACGAGGAAATCACAAGATCTGCGGGGCAACTCACAATCTGAGGCTCCCACAAGTTTACAGCTCAAAGATATCACGAATGAACACCCACATGAACACAAATCAACGAATCAAACCAAGAGAATCAACCAAGAGCTCAAGTCAAAGTGCACCCTTTTCTCTTCTCTCTAAAATCTCAGAAATCCTCAAGATTCACTCATAGGACTTAAAGAAACGAAGAGAATGGGCTAGGAGGGCTCTTGTAAGGCTTTTGCAGTGCTAGGGTTCGAGAGTTCGAGAGTGTGCCTTTGAGGCTCGGGGATCCCTTTTTATAGGGGTCCCGACAAATTAGTTGTTGCCACCAGAAAAAGTGCAGGCCAGTCTGGTCATGGACCCCGGACTAGTCTAGCCTGTGGGGACCAGTGATGTCACCCTTGGCCAACCACAAAGTCCCCCTCCACCTTTTGAATTGAAACGGTTACAAAGCCACGGAATAGTCTGTCCAAGAACGGACTAGTCCGTCCAAGAATGAACTAGTCTATCTCACACATAACCTTTTGTTTCGGTTGAGAACAGACAAGTTTGGTCCAACAGACTAGTCCCGCCCCAAAGGGCGGACAAGTCCGGCCATCCAGGACTTAGTCCCGGCAGCCACCTCCAAGTCCATAATGGACTAGTCCAAACTCACACAAAAACTTCTTTTCTGGTCAAAAATTGACTAGTCTGCCAAAGCAGTCTAGTTCGGCCCCCCCCAGGAAAGACTAGTCCAATCCTTCAGGACTTAGTCTCATGTAGGATTGAAGAGCATGTGAAAAGCTACCAGAGGGGGGTGAATGGTAGATTTAAAAATCTTACACAGCGGAAACAATTAAAACCCAACCCCTTCAGTAGAAAATCAATCTGTTAAAAAATTGTGTGTGTGCGACTAATCTAGAAGTGATCAATTGTGATAAAACCTGTATAGATTGTGGAAATCAAGTTATGAAGACGTCACAATAAGAATCACTCAAATCCGTCGATAGAAACTCAAGTTACGATCGAAAGATCGATTAAAGGTCAATCTGTTCTACCGAGTAAAAACGGATCTGCAATACTGCAAAGAAACTCGTGTAGATCAAAAACGGTGAATCCAATGACCATGAAATTTTGACAGACGATAGATAATCAATTTTTGAAGACAACCCAAAAGGAATCACGTCAATTGGATCTGTAAAACTCGAGTTATGATAAAACTACCGAAGAAAGATAGTGTTGTGCAGAAAACTCAACGTGAAAAACTTGTCTGAAACAAGTTGGACGAACAAGGCACAAAAGTTCCTTTAAACTACAATCTTTATTCAATATAACAAAATAAAAGAACAGCCCAAAAGTCGTCTACAACAAGCTCTGGCCTCCCTTGCTTATATAACCAGCCCATAGTCCAACCCAAACCTATCTAGGACTCCAATCCTACTCAATTCACGAATCAAAACTTTCCATAACTGCTCAAGACTCTTCTATACGCAGATAGAAGCAATCTTAAGGCTTCCAAACACCTTAGGAACGTATCCCACATTCCTAAAACAACTCAAATTCGTGACCCACACGAAATCCTATCATAACCAACTCGATACTTTCCATACCGAGCCATAATCGACTCCGTCGCAGCCGAAGTCATCAACCGATATGATCCGATCCTTCCAACTAGATATTTCCTTCCTTAGCCCATCTTCGGTAACATTTTTCCACATCATGCATCGCATGCATACGTGCAAACACCTTCCTTCAATGTCCAGTAACCTTCATATGCACTGCCCTTGATTCAATCATCCTGCGCGACCTCCTGACCCGCTTAACCACAATTCCTCTTTAATTTGGTTGTTGGAACCTCATCTCCTCCCTGAGACTAGTCCAAAGGATCGTGTCACCAGCCATGACTTGTACTCAAGCAACACCTGCACATGAATAAACAACCAATACTTCCGAGTACAAGTCCTCGACTTGACTCACGTTAGTTCTAAAACTACAACATCTTACGTGAGCACCTCACATAAGAATGTTGCAAACCATAGCAAAATGATATCAACCATAACCACCAAAACACACCAAAAACTTAGTATAAGAATACTAAGCAAACTTTCCATAAGTGTAAAGCATGTTTGAAACATTGCAAGATAAAAATAGAACCACTGCGATCAAGCTTTGAACCTTACCAAAGCTAACCAAAACATGTCGGACCTATCGTCGAATCTTGATAAAAAGATGTTTTTGGTAGTATTCAAAACTTTTATCGTCAAAGCCAATGTATTCAACACACATAGTTCTCACAATCTCCCCCTTGACTAATGCATTGGCAATACCACTTAAAATCCAAACATTGGTTTATTTACATGAAAAGTTTTAAAAACAATTTCTCCCCCTTTTTGAAAATCAAATGAGATGAAAATAAATTTCTCCCCCTATACATATTTCTCCACCTGAGAAGAATAGTGCAATCGTTCCAAAAACACTTGTGAATATGTGCAACGTGTGATCAATTTCTCCCCCTTTGACAATGTATTCAGCAAGGTACAAAAGAGAAATTTTAATTTTTATGAGCATATTGTAACATATACATATAAAACAAAGCTCATCCAAGTCAAAGTATCAAGTAACCTACACTATGACAACAATGAGATACATAAAGTAGTGTAAGCCAGGCTAGAGATCAAATGTAATTTTCAATTTAAGCAAGTCATGATCTCACAAACTTAACTATTTCAAGACCTGAAAGCATGACACTTGTTGCTGCATTTTATTATTTTTTAAAGCACAAATTTAGATCATATGATATTTGCAAGAGATTATATGCGCATCTGCTTTATTCTAACCAACCAAGCCAAGCCTATGTCATTTGACAATCAAAAGCTTAAGGACATGGTTTTAATCATACACAACTTCTTCCAAGTTCATATGTAAGTGCAATGATAAGCCATCTCAAAATAAGAAGTGCGATGCATGCATATTCTCTTGATCTTTTCTCTTTTTTTATTTGAACATAAAAACTCAACATGTGAGTTGCTTACTTGATTAATTTATTATAATTAAAAGCACTTGTGATCATGCAACAAGTTCAAAAACAGAAAGAAAGTTCGATTCATGACCAAATTTAGTGTAAGTAATTATTCCAATTACTAGTCATGGAAAAAACTACAAAATGTATAACATGAGTAATGTAGTAAGAACTTTAAGCATGTAAAGAATACAAAGTCACTATACGTCATAATAGCTATGA